>JARYHS010014941.1:0-15731 GCA_031002005.1 Vandiemenella viatica
ATAAAAGAATAAAATGTTTGAGTGGAGTTGATAGCAAATTAAATATCGGGGGCGTAGAGTCATAACAGCGTATCTACAAAATTGGCTATTTTAACATATTTACACTACTATTATTGTGAAGAACCAATCTATCCAATGGAAAAACACCGGGACTCCTATCTTTAACCGTTCCAGAGATAATGTGTAGCGTATCTACAATTTCACTTTACTGTTTATTGTCCCTTTTGCGTAATTTCGCCTCCCTTTTCAGTACTGTATTATTCAGTGACAAAAGAGCGTATCTCCAGATATTATAAAGGAAAAACGTTGCGAGTAGGATTTCTTCTACAAAAATTTGTCAGATATGAGTGCTTTTACCTTAATTTAATGCACACGTCATAAATTATTAACAGTATTTAATTATTCGATTCTTCATGACATTCCCTAGGTAAATAATTGTTTATTTTTTTCCAGATCGCCCTCTATCATTTCTTCAGAAATCTTTAAATATTCCACCTCGGAAATATATTGAAGCACAAACAATCGGTAGTGACAATCAAAATGTTTTCTTACAAGAAAGAACTAATCAGTTCGGATTTTTAGGTGATGCTGGACCTAAAACTGGCAATAATAGTACAGACCTGCTCGTAACATTGAAGTAGAGAATGAGATAAAAGTAAAACGCCGATGAGTGGCTTAGCCTCAGAAATGGAAGAAAATTGACAGAAAAATTAAGCGGCAGTCTGGGGAACCGTATTATTCTTGCAAAAGCAAATATGTTCCTGGGCGGTCAGTTAAACCAAAAGATTTTTCAAAGGGCTCGAGAAAGTGCAGCCTTAATTTTACTGAGGCCGACAGATTAAAAATGCACCAAAAATTTTGGAATCTAGGTGATATAAACAGGCAGCGTTTGTACGTCAGTTCTCTTTTAGAAAAGATGGATAAGAAAAGTACTAGGACTTCTGAGGGCTCGTCCTGGAGAAAATTTAGAAATTAATACTTGCTAACCAAAGATGATGCAAAGTTTCAGGTTTGCCAATCATTCTTTCTTACTACATTTGATTTGACTGAATCATTCATACGCCAGGTTCTGTTAAAAAGGAATAAGCACAACATGAGCACAATATCATTTCCAAAGATGAAAGAGGACGTCACAAACCAGCAGTGGCTACATCAGATGCTGTCAAAGAAAGAATTGGATCTCACATTAAAAGCGTTCCAAAACTCCCTTCACATTATGCTAGGAAGGATTCGGAAAAAGAGTACTTTCCACATGATTTAACTCTTCGAAAAATGTACGAAATTTATGTGGAAACTTGCAGAAACGGTAACGCAACCCCTGAAAAGCAATCTTATTATCGACTAATATCTAAGAAAGAATTTAATCTATCTTTCCATATACCTAAAAATGATTTGTGTGATACGTGTTACAGATTCTCCCACATGAATGTCAGGGAGAAAGAAATTCACCGTTCAGAACAGAATGCTCGTATATCTCGTAAGTGTTTAGCAAGGGCTCTGAAAGACCGCATCAAGATGGAAGCTGTAACAAGGAAAACTCATTTAGCTTAATTTGATATAGAAGCTGTCTGCTACTTTCCAAAGACAAATGCTAAAGCGTTGTTTTATCATCGAAGACTTGCTGTCTACAACTTAATCATATACAATACAACTACAAGAGAAGCTGCATTTGGCATGTGGAGTGAAAGGACCGCCAAATGTGGATTTAGAGAAATTTCTTCATGCTTATTCAATTATTTAGAACAAAATGCAGATGGGAAAGATTGGAACTTCTTTTCTGATATGTGTGGAGGGCAAAATAGAAATGCAAATGTGTCTGTTATGTTCCTGTATGCTGTTAAGCACCTTGATATCCCTGTTATAAATCACATGTTTTTTGAGCCAGGTCACTCGTAAATGGAGTGTGACTCTGTTCATGCCTCGATAAAGAGAGAGAAAACTGTTGGATATCTTTGATCCATCAGGATGGTTCACTGCCACGAGAATGACAAATAAAAATATCACGACATTGAAGTTCAGCAGAATGATGTATTAAATTTCCCAGAACTGAGACGTTTCATGATAAAATACAGAAATGTTGACAGTGACGAAAATAATGTCAATTGGCTGAAGATAGTGTTTTCTTTACGGTATTGAAAGAAGGCTGAGTGTATTTACTTTAAATACAACCATACTACTGAAGAATTTAAAATACTCGAATATCCCGCAGAACTAAAACAAGGCTGCAATAATATTTCACGCTTAAGGCAGCGTATTCCTCTCCAATTTCAATACAGAAAGATAGGCTCAAGGACCTCCTAGATCTGTGCAATATGCGAATCATACACGAGCAGTACCACCTCTTTTACAAGTCATTAATAGTAGTTAAGCCTACTGCAGCTGACGAAGGAACAGAAACGAGTGCTGATGACGATAGTGACTGAAGTGTAATAACATATATAATTAAGGTTTTTACAACTCTCTCACTGACAATTTTATAAATGTGTGTGTTGTGATTCTCATGTTTTTTGCCATTTTATTATTGCAATTATCTTTATGCAGTGTTTAAAGACGAAAGACTGCCTAATTATGTCCAATGTAACTTGCGAAGAACTGTAAAATACTTTAAAATGTCTAACATAAATTGTTTAATAGTATAAATCAAAATTAAAACAAAATAAATTCTTTTAAAGAGTGCATTGTTCGGTTTTGTAATTACAACTCTATAGGACGTATCTACCCAGACCACCAAGATGTTTAAAGTCAAAACAACGTATCTGCGACATTGTTCACTCTTTTGTTCTGCAGTACCTATTGTTACAGATTATAAATTGTTGGAAATATGTGATTCTAAGGACCATGAGGTATCACAGCTACAAACGGCTTAACCTTAGATGGTAACAATGGCAGTGTTTCAACAGATGCAAAACTTCTTTTGCCTTTTTCTCAAAACACACATTTTGTAGATACGTCGTTATGACTCTAAGCCCCCGTATTGTAGCTGCAATTCCTTATGAGGCAAGTGCAAATGCACTTTCATTATGTGAGTGAACCGTTGCCAAAATCAATGAGATTTAAAAAAAAAAAAAAAAAAGTTTCCAGTTCCAGCGGTAGTGTCCAAGAAGAAAATACCCTTAGTTCATCGTTCACAACTTTTATGAGAGTGTCGTACACATAATTTTGCCACGATTCAACAGCAGAACATTCATTCGACCTGATTCTCCAGTATATCACCACCATATTGTATTTTGCATTTCAACTCTTGATTAAATGTGTTATGGTTTAGGACAATTGGGTGCTGTCATCTTTAATTGGGAAATACCTTGTTCGAAATCATCAAGCTTATGTCCTCAATTAATATCAATGGAATAGAAATAAAATAACTATGTTTGTTGGACAGATCATGAAATAACACAAAAATAAACACAAAGGTATTTTAATTTAGGCTGGAATGCATTTTCCAGATTGTTCTTCAGATCTACCACCCATCTCCCCCCCCCCCCCCCCCTAAGTAGAATACATTCAACTGAGTTATTTCCAACACAAGAGCAAAAGGAACAAAACAAAAAAGAATTACGGATATCCATAGTTCAAATTGTGAATTATGGTCTTGAATTTATAGAAAAATAGCATATAATAGAGCACTTTCAGTTTTCCCCAAATTTTCCAATTTTCCCAGCAACGTTTCCAATTTTTCTTTCTTCAAAAACCTTGTTCAGACTATTACAAACATTTTTTTAAAAAAGCTAGATCAGTCAATTGAAAAAAGCAATTTCAGTTTTTACCAAAATTTTCCAATTTACTGGGAAACTTTTGCAATTATTCTTTCTCTAAAAACCTTATTCAGATTAGCACGAACATTAAAAAAAAAAAAAAAAAAAAAAAAAACACCAATTGGTCCATAGAAAAAAGCACTTCCAGCTTTTCCAAACCAACTTTTTTTTCTCTAAAAACCTAACTTGGACAATTATGAACATTTAAAAAACTAACAACCTTTTTCAAACTATTATGAACATTTAAAAAAAATAGACAAATTTTTTCAAATATTTCCCAGGCAACTTTTCCAGTTTTTCTTTATACAAACCCTTATTAGTACTATTACAAACACACACAAAAAATAGCCAAACCCTAGAAAAGAGTAATTTCAATTTTTCCCAAATTTTCTAATATTCCTTACAACTTTTCCAATTCCTATTTCTCTAAAAATCTCATTTGGACTATTACAAACATTGTTTAAAAAAAAAAAAAAATTGGTCCACCCATTCTCAAAATATGCTCTTACCAACTAACAGTGTTTAATTTTTATTTATATGCTATTTAAATCTTGGTGTGCACTTCTTTTGTTTAATTTAATATGTTTGATCAAATCTTAATTCTAATGAGTTTGCCTTAAACCAGTTGGCCAATTTACTGAGGATTTCGTTTACAATTAATTCCAGTTTACTGTTTGGTTGTTTTCTTAACACTAAGGTTAGTGCTGTCTGCAAATAAAATGCTCATAACCTTGTTCTATAAGTTTCCACAAAGATTATTTATTATTAATGTACTAGTGTAAGCCCATGGCCGTTTTTTTGTGTATAGTCACGGGTCTAGAATAGCTCCAGTTTTTGGGGTCGAAGATTGTGACAGGTTGACCAGATCTGATCAAATACGAACTTGAACTGTGTTTCTCCCTCAGGGTGAATAAAATCTCTTGAGCTTGAAAAAATCAGAAGTATTAATAGGTGTTCGTATTAAACACGGACTGGAACAATCGCTCTATTGTATAACTGTTTCAAAGGTTGTAGACTCCAACTTGGTGAAATACAAGTACTTGACTTGTATTTAACCCTTAAAGATCACTCTGCAAAATTTGAAAAATTCCTGTTTGCTGTGGAAGCATCACTTTTTTTTTTTTTTTTTTTGATTGAGGCTCCTTATTATAATCGTTCGTCATAGTGTCTGTAACAGTCAGAGAACTTAATGCAGATTCCAGATTATTAAACAGTTGCGCAAGTCCAAAGAAATGAATTGCCAGAATATTTGATTCAGTAACATATTTAGTCGATATCTACTTTAAATAACCTAATAACCCACATACAGCGAACATGAATAAAGACCATTTACGAAAGTGGTCAGTAAAATATGTAAAAAGTAAATAAATCGTAATGTATAAACTTTGGTCAAGCAACAACATTAGCGAAAGTTTTAATTAAATTGAAGTTTAGCCTAGGCCAGAATGACAATTGGCATTCATGGTTACAGCAGAGACCATGAGTACTTACATTTTTTTAATTTTTTAATTGTTTTTAGGTTGCTTTCATTAAATCAATGTTACTGAAAAGCAGTTAGTTCCACGTTTTTTCAGCCATAAAGTTCATCGATACTTTTTTTAACTATGAAATGCTACGAAGAGCAAACTTAAGGAATGTATTATGGCAATTAATTTGATAGTAGTTGCTTAGTTATTAAATCATGGGCATAACCTTTATTCTTCTAATGATATCTCCAGTGGCTGTTAAATTGCGAGTGAAGGCTGACACGTGATACTGTTCTCCAGCCAAGAGCTATCGAGGTGAGTGGGTGAGTGAGCTAAGGAAATTATATAGTAGATAATATATATAGAAAAAAATCTAGGTAAAGCCTTGCACAATGCCATGTTGTATCTTCTGTCAGTCTCCTGAAGCATCTTCACCAATTTCAGGGTAAAAATTGGTGAATTTTTGCATTCAACATTCAATATATGAATTAAACCATTGACATGCAGTTCCATGTATACCACAGTATTCCATTTTTTTAAATATTAATTCATAGTTAAATGCTTTTGCAAGATCACAAAAAATTCCTACAGAGCAAAAAGTATTATTCAGTGCCTCAAGTGTTGTTTTTTTTTTCTTTAAAAAAGAATATGTAGCCACTTACGTGGATGACCTTTCTTGGAATTCAAACTGTGATTAAGAAAGAATATTACACTATCATGCACAATTTAAAAAAAAAAAACCTTTGAGAATGCTGGAAATAAAGAAATAGGGCAGTAATTGTTTATATATGTAAGTACTCCCTTCTAAAACATTAGTTTTACAACTGCATATTTTGGTCTATTTGGAAGTACATCATGCATTAAACATTCATTATCAATGTAGGCAAGTATGTGACTCATAGAATCTGAAAATTTTTTCAGTAATTTATTTGAAATGTTGTCATAACTATAAGAATTTTTAGGTTTTAATTGTTTCACAAGTTTATTTATTTCTGAAACTGTAACTAGTGGCAAATGCATTCCCACAAATCAATCTGTAAATTCTTTTTCTATGCCTAATTTCTCTACAATTGCTGTAAATTTTTTGTCACTAATTTACAAAGTTCCCCTACGTCACTATGCACAAATCCATTTTTTTTTTCCAGTGATTTATTGATTTTCCTGTTTCATATTTCATACAGTTTTCATTTTATTACTGTAATTCTTTATTTTCTCCAATATATACATGCTCATAGACTTGATTACATTTCTTGGTATTTTAAAATAAAGTTTTGATGGCTGGAATGTTTTAGTAATGAATTCAATGACTCGTCTGTCAGATTTGTGTATGAGTTTATTAGATGTTTTGCTTTGATTAAAGGAGTTTCTTGAAACCTTAATAATTGTTGTAACACAATGAGTGTGCAGCTGGAAGGTGTCATGAAAATATACATTTCAACAGCTGGCTCTGCTTTTTTCACACAAGGCAGTAGGCTTACAACCGTCAGAAGTCATGCGACATCTGATGAAGACAGGAGAGCCAGTTGTCAAATATGTTTTCACAACACTCTTCAGCTGGCCACCCATGAAGATTACATTGCAGCAATACAAGTCTCCACTCACATTTAGTAACTGTTGTTTGCTGTTGTTTATAGCTATTCTTTACATGCCTGTGTCAATATTTGCCAAATGGTAGTTATGTTCCAGTAAGAGTTCTGCAAATGTTGAATGACTTTTTATTTTAAAGCTAAAGTGTTTTTTTTTTAAGTTTGTTTCAATTTTTGCACATCTGACTTATATACTGTGCTTGACAACTATGGCATGCAAGTCTGTATATGCCAGGGTTATACAATTTGTTGCCTTGTTCATTGCTTTTAATATTTTTCAATAGTGAATTGCGTGAGTACCATTCTGAATCCTAATTTTGTATGTGACGGCGTTGAGATAATTACATGCCATTTACTTTTATTTAATTTTGTGTGTAGTGCATATTTAATATTAGCTCGTACCCGCGACTTCATACGCGTTAAGATTTTTTTTGCCAGAACTGAATATAGAAAGTTGTTTGTAATGAAGGATTGGTCCCAAACAACACTGAGTCAGCATAATATGAGAGGAAAGCTATCACTATATCATTCTACCGTCAAATCTGTCTCTTGAAGAGAATCAATTTCCATCATATTTCTGTCACTATTCGATAAGGTCTCAAATTTCATGACTACAACTGTTAATCATACTAGAAAAAATGTCCTTTGCCCTTCATACAGATTTTCTTGTCAAATTCCATTAATATCAATATAGCCATTTAGTCGTCAAAACGTAACAAAAAGACAGAGACTTACTTCAGTATTTATAGTATTATTACTGCGGTTCACACACACACACACTGACTGCGAACAACCCCTGAGGGATCATTATAACGTAAAAAAGTGTACACCTATAGCATTGCAAGACTACCTAAAATTGGCCTCACAGTGCACCCCTAACTTTGTAATATCTACAGTTTAACGTTCAATCCGAATAACCGAAGGCCCAAGCGTGACTCTTATGATCAAAAACAATTTTTAAAAATCTTAACCTCCACGGAGATCTGAACCGGAGACCACGACCCAAACATTAGTAAGCAATAGCGCTTTAACCACTGAGCTGCCTGACCGCTACACGGAAACACAGTACAGAGACGTCCATATCAAACACGTGTCTGTCTATCACAATTCAGTTGTCTTTCGAAATTATGAGACAACATGTATTATTTATACAGATAATTTTTCAACCAAATGTAGACAGTATTTTTCTCCTTGTTTCAAAGGTTAAGCGTGCATAGTTTCATCTAGATCAGATGAAAACTGTGGATTTGTATAGGTGTGGATGTTGTCATATACCTTCTTTGGTGTAGGGAATATATTTTGAGCTGTTTGCTTTATTTGTTCTCAGTGTTGTTATTTAGGTTATATTATATTTTATTTGCCCACGACTTCATTCGTGTTTGTAAAGAATTAGCTACCAACATGCAACGATGTGAGACTCGAGGCTAATACCACACACAAATACCAGTGATCTGTGCAAGATATTTATAGCTTCAAAGTGAAATATATGGACACACATCTTTAGTGGAAATATGAAAATGCTCTCAGTCAAACTACTTTCAACCATCATATCTTCAACACCCCCATAACTACCGACATGCAACTACCATAATGCATGATGGGAGACTCGAGACTACCACCACACACAAACACCAGTGATCTGTGCTAAATAGTTGTGTTTGCAAAGTGAATATACAATAAAATACCCTCGATCGACCACTATGAATTACCATATCTCCCACAGCCCCACAGTTACCGAAATGCCATGCCCATATTGCATGATGGAAGACTTAAGTACTATCATAGATAAATTTCAGTGGTCTTCACTAGGTAAATGTTGTTGGAAAGTGAAATATGGGATACACGTCTTTCGTCAAAACATGAAAATGCCTCTTGTCGACCACTTTCAACTACCATAACTTCCACGTGCCCACAGCTACCAACATTCAACTAGCAAATGCATGATGGAAGACTTGAGGCTATTACTACACACAAACACCAGTGGTATGCGCTAGGTACTTTTGACTGCAGAGTCAAATGTGGGGACACACAAATCTATAGTGAAATATGAAAATGCCTTCCATCGACCAATTTTAACCACTGTATATCCCCCTCCCCCTCAGGTAGCGGCATGAAACAACCATTTTGCACATTGCGAGACTCGAGGCTACTACGTAAAACACCAGTCGACTACGCTAGGTAGTTTTGGTTGCTGAGTTAAATAGAGGGAGACACTTGACCATTTTTACATCAGATAGACAACTTTCAACCACCATATCTACCACACTCTCATAGCTACCGACATGCAATCACCATAATGCAGGATGAAAGACTCCAGGCTACTACCACACACAAACGCCAGTGGTCTGAGCATGGTAGTTCTGGCTGCAAAGTGAAATATAGGGACATAGACATCTTTGGTAGATATGAAAAAGACCTAAATCGACCACTTTTGATGACCATATTTCCCACACTTCCATAGCTACTGCCATCTAAACCACCATAGTGCATCTTGGAAGACTCAAGGCCAATACTGTATACAAACACCAGTGGTCTGCGCTATGCAGTTGTGGCAGCAAAGTGAAATATACAGAGACTCATGATATTGGTTGAAATACAGAAATGTCACTGATCGAACACTTTCAACCACCGTATCACCCACACCCCCAGAGCTACTCACATTTGGCCAACGTTGTGCACAATGGGCATCTCCATGGTACTACCACATACAAACACCAGTGATCTGCGTTATGTAGTTTTGGTTGAAAAGTTAAATATAGGGACAAACAAGTCTTTGGTTGAAATATGAAAGTGTACCAGGTCGACAACTTTCAATCATCATATCTCCCACATGCCTATAGCTACTAGAAGGGCAGCAGCTGTGGATGAAAGCATTCCTAAGTCATGATCCCCTCTTATCTTCTGTGTCGTCATGGCTCCCTCCACCTCCTCATTTAAAAATTCCATCAGCTTCAAGATGTGGCCTTCGGGAACCCCGTCTTCTGGAGTGGATGATCCAGCGTCTGACAATATCCACAGGGAAGGCCCATAAAATCTTTGGAGCCAACATTCTCCCGTAGTCATCAACCCTTTCACCCAAGGCCCGCAATGCTTGAATCCTACGATTACAATCAATATATGTCGTATTCAATGATTCAGGAGATGCAATTAATATAGGCTTCAACCCTTCTAAGTAGTCAAGATGGGCTTGTATGATTCTATTTTTGTTCCCATAGCGTGAAACAAGAATTCTCTCTGTCTCCTCATAGGCCTCTGCTGGAATGCCTTCAACCAAGTTCTTAGGCTCTCCATCCAAGTATCCACGCAGGAAGACATGTTTGTCGATTGCAGAGACTGATGGGTTCGTGTCTATTGAGGATTGAAATTGTTCCCAGAACCTTGACCACATCTCAACATCACCAGAGAATGGTTCCAGTCTAATGGCTGGTAGCTTGATAGTGTGAGTTACTGAAGAGGTTGATGGTTGAGCTGGAAAAGATAGAACAGGCGTCGCAGATAAGACAGGCGATTCGTTTAGTTTTTCTCCCATCACTCGTTTTGCTTTGAGGATTGCTCTCTTAGCGAGGTCCATATATTCTTCGCAACGTATTGCATCCTCGTTGTATTCATAATCAGACAAATAGTTATGAATTTTGTCATCAAGGATGGCAAGATCTCTCAACACTTCTTCAAGTCTTCACAGATTGTATGCACAATCATCTTGGGAAGTCTCGTCACTAATTGCGGCACTGAATTCATTGATTAAGCTCCTTTCTGTCGCCCGTTTCTGCCTGAAATTGTGTAGCTGCTGTTCAGCTTCGTCTGACATGACGAACAGCTGCAGTTCGTTAGTCAATCCTGATAGTTCTACAATTAGCAAAGAGATGGCACTGGTAGCGATGTTGTTTTTATGCAAATTTATAAATAGCGTAAGCGTTGTATTGCTTCACAGTGTATTATCACAGGTTACACGTATTTTAAAATAAAAGCAATTGAAGTATGTGCTGCAATTAAATTATTGAATGCTTGTAATGTAGTAATCTCGCTATAGCGTCTGGAACTTACGTGTCGTACGTCCAGATAGAAGCTGTCATTTAATTTACTTCCTGTCAAATATCTTGGTAGCGAAGACAGCGTATGGAAGTGGTGCTTCTTACAACAATAAGCTTCTTATCCCGGGTTTGGGCACCATAAAATGTGTATTAAATACTATAAACAGACGTGCTTTAACTCTTTATTAAGCTCTCTGACTACAATGAAACTAATTATAAACAGAGTCCATAGATAACCGTAACTGCTAGTTCAAAGATAAAACATATTGCTCTTAATCTCCGACACTACCACCAAGGTGCACAATGGGAGACTGGATGATACTACCACACACAAATACAATTGGTCTGTACTACGTAGTTGTAGAGCAAAGTGAAATATAGGGACACACATGTCTTTGGTCAAAATACAAAAATGTTCTTCATCGACCAATTTCAACACCTACATCTCCCACAACCCCACAGCTACCAACATTCGACCAATGATGTGCACTATAGGTGACTACATTCTACTACCACACACAAACACCAGTGGCGTTGGGAAGTTTTGACTGAAAAGTGAAATTTAGGGACAAACGTGTCTTTGGTTGAAATACAGTGCCTCATGTCGATCACTTTGAAACACCATGGTGCACAATGGGAGACTCGATGCTACTACCACACACAAACATTAATGGTCTGCACTATATAGTTTGGCAGCAAAGAGAAATATAGGGACACACGTTTTTGGTCGAAAAATGAAAATGTCCCAGATAGACCATTTTCAACCACCATATCTCCCATACCCCTACAGCTACCGGCATTCAGCCAACATTTTGCACAATGGGAAACAGGACTGTATGCATCAAGGGCTTGAACATGGTTAGAAAGGGACAACTCTGAAAACTGAAACAAAAGGAAACAAAGATCTTGAGAAAAATCATGGGTCCTGTCAAAGAAGAACGAAGGACCTATACCAAAAACTGGAGAGCATTACAACAGCCATGAGAAAAAGGAGATTAATGTTCTATGGTTACTTAGTTCAGATGGACAATCTTAGACTTACTTCCTAAATCTTCAACACCCTCTCTAGACACAACACAAAATAGAAAAGATCTCTAACAACTGGAAATTGACCCCAATGAAATTTACAACAGGGATGTTGATTAAAGCATCCGATTCACTCCAGACACTAACAGCCAAAACACTTCACCCAAGATCTGGGATGAAAGGTCCCAAGACAGAAAAGACAACCATAGTACAAGAATAAAGGAATACTGGTTAGAGATCCATAGAGGTCAAAACAAAAAAGAAGAATTACAGAACAATGACTTATCAGCAAACTACATAAGAACTTCAGTGCACCTACAATTTCATTCCCTCCATTTCAGCTGTAAATGTTCAGTCTTCTCAAGCAATGATAGGCATAACAAACGTGAAAAATCTCTGATCAAAATTTCTTACGATGTACTTATCTGCCGAGTTTATCATGTGATGATACATTTTTCGAACACTTACATACTTTATTCATATATCAGTTCTCATTCATATCACTAACCAATATTTTAACCCGCCATCTCAATCAAATTTATTTAAAGTATGATAGTTCTTAACCATTTTAATGTAATAGTAATTTATTTATAATCAGGATAAAATAGATCTTAAGTATGTACTAATGCTTGATCCAATTTACAAATAAAATTTTAAAATATCAATAATTTAAACAGGTATGTTAAGGACAAAGGAGGAAGGCTAACATTTAATATTACAGAAGATGTGGTAAAATAAAAACAAATAAGCTTTCCTGTCTCTCTCTCACTGTAACATTATTAAGCTAACAACCAATATAACTAAACTCTATTACTTCTTTACTGTAATAAAACACCCTGTTGGCAAGTAAGGTCATTAAAAATATAGAAAAATGTGAATCATGCAAGTTTTGCACTAATATCTCTCTCTCCACCAGCAGAAAATGGACAAACATCTGAGCATTCTCATAGATATTGGAAAATTACCTAAAAATCACAATTCGCAAAAGCTGGTACAGAGGCAGTGGTGAAACCTCACTAGTCCACAAACTTTACACCAATAATCAGCATCAAGAAATAATGGTTTATTTGTTTGTTCTAATGCTCTACAACAGTACCTTCCAGTCCATGGATCATCACCAGTTCCGTGTATGATGAGCGTGTTGTAGGATGATGATGAAACATCAAGGCTACTGCGATTTGAGCTGAGATTTTCTTGCCCTTGAGGCTCTTGCCTAGCTGTATGCTTTATAACATATCTTTCTTCATGGCTCAGATTCTCATTTGATGTTGAAACATCTGTTTCGCTCCCACTTAGGCTCTGAGGAAAACTACCTATAATTATAGAATATGTATATGATTGTCGTATATATAAATAATACACATATCATAAAAGTGTGTCAAGAAATTTCAACATAAGAACACAGACGATCAGGAGTGTATAATGATGTGTTTCTGACAAATAAGATTATGATGATTAACATTTAAATTTATACGGTCTTATTTTTGATACAATTTAATTGTCATCGAGCACTTGTCACGGTAGTAATTTCTCTATACCCCTGCTTTCACACTTCATAAAATTTTCCCCCTTTCATGAACTTTCATTAAAATTCTTTCAGTGGTCTAAGTTAATTGTTCAGCATTTCCCTTGGCAATTTATTCCAGTCCCTAACTTCTTTAATTAAAAGAAAAATTCCCACTTCCTTACACCTGAAATCAAATTCCGTTTGCGGTTATAGTCATCTCTTCTCTTCCATATAACACTCCTGATTCTTCAACCAATACCAATGCAAGTCTTTCATAATACGTCCATAGCAGTAACCTCTTTATCACTTTGTATTGTGAGCAGAAAGAAAAATTAATCACCTACATAAAGCAACAGGATCATTTTTTATAAACAAAATAAAATATGAAAACATTACGTTTAATCAGGGCTTCTCATGAACAGAGATATTAAGGTATTTTGGAAGGACAGACTCTTACCTATATAGTGCAAACAATTTAACAAAACAAAATACTAAAGTAAATGATGAGGAAGATTGAGTTACACCAAGCTACTCTACCTTTTCTTCCATTTAACCAAAAGCTGCCTATTTTCATATCCTTATCAACTTATAAATATATCAAATCATCTGGATTTATGAGATTACAATAAAGACGTACATCAATGCTTATTTACTGTTTTATACTGTCACCTTATCTAGACCAAATATCTAGTTCAAATATAATATGATCTTTATTACTGTATCTGTCTTACAATTGATGTCCCCTCCCTCCACATCAATAGTTACCATAACCATTGCTCGACTCAAACAGTGTGTTCAACAGTTATGATGGAGGATGTCATCCAACCATACCAACTACCTAGAACAATTCAGAAAGTTGATTTCCCACAACTTCTACGATACTGTTTGCATTATTGCAAATAATAAGACTGATGTGAAAGCTGCAGAATCACTGATAATCCTCTCAATTGCAACAATAGTTGACTCTCCACCTTCGATAGAGAAACGCTTATATCCAGGAAATTTCATATGGAGAAACTGTTCGAACATCTCAGATTCGATCAAGTGCCTAAGTATCTCTGTTGTATATTAAAGATGAAAGACTCAAGAGTATGGTTCCTAGCATAGCTGATTCAGTGTTTTTCTTCTGAAAAATATGATACACCATTAATGCATCCAATTTTTATGCCCCCACACAATTAGAGGTTAGTGAGATGAGTACATAGCATAGTTAAGAGACTGAAATGTAGCCAGAAATATTTGAAACAACCAAACAAGCAATTAATAACAGCAAAGAGAGAAGCTAAAAATTGGTTTATGAAGAATATTACAGGTGCAGGTGGGCCACTGAACAATGCACCTAAACATTTCAATGGCTATGTTAGAAAACTTAGGTGAAGAGAAGGTATTCAGACAATTGTAGATAAGAATGAAGTTGAAGTTACTGAGGATTTGAAAATGGAACAACACCAGTAGGGTCTATCATCCGGAGTCTCCATGTAAGTAGAAATGAGGAAGCTACAAAATTTGAAACATATACTCAGGAAATTATGAGGGAATGAAGGAAAAAAGATAAAGAAAAAATGGCTGGTTTAGTTAATATTACTACATATGTATTTAAGATTGTGGGATATGATATTGTAGTTTACCTTGAAATTTTATTTAAAATGAGTTTAGAGTCTAGCAGCTTATCAGAAGACCGGAAAAGCGTCATAGTACGAGGCGTATTTTTAAGTAATTAACGTTTTGTCACACCGTGGCTGCAACGCTACGGTCAGCGTTCCGCGCATGCGCACTGGGTACCTGCATCTCTTGCCTACACACTGACACCATTACAGTCTAATTCCTCCTTGTTTATGTTGTTCACTGAATGTTTAAGATGCCTCCGATAATCGTGAGTCCCACCAACTGTGAAGTACGGGCTGTTATAAGATTTTTGTGCTAAAGGCCTAAAACCAATCGATATTCATCGTGAGATCTGTCCAGTTTACGGACAAAACATTATGAGTGATGGAATGGTGAGAAAGTGGGTGAGAGCATTTAAAGATGGCCACACAAATGTGCATGATGAACAACGGAGTGGGCGTCCTTAGGTCGTTAATGAAAGTTTGGTGCAGAAAGTGGACAATAAGGTGAGAGAAAACAGACGTTTTACGATTTCCTCCTTATGTGATGACTTTCCTAATGTTTCTCGTAGTGTTTTGTATGGCATTGAGACCGAGCACTTGAATTACTGAAAATTGTGCTCACGTTGGGTACCAAAAATGTTAACGGATGTGCACAAAACCAAACGTTTAGGCAGTGCATTGACTTTCCTTAAGCGGTATCACAACGATGGTGATGATTTCTTAAGCCAAATTGCTACGGGCGATGAGACATGGGTG
>JARYHS010014943.1:0-32043 GCA_031002005.1 Vandiemenella viatica
GTTTAGTTTTTCTCTCTCAAGGAGGGTTTTTAAAAATTGGAAGCACCTCGACAAAACTTTAGAAGAACATGAAATTTCGAAAATCATATTCAGGCAGAAAAGATTAAATTGTTGTAAAACTGTATGCGCCACTCAACGAGTTATTATGCCGAATAAATCATTGAAATGAGGTGCTTCTAAGAATCGTTGCAATTACCAAAATTACCTAAATGGCTGATGATGGGATGTAATGGCACATCATTCTTGTGAACCTTGGGCAAGAAATATAACCTTTGTCACTGTCCAAGGCTGAATTCTCTTGATCATCTCTTCTGGCTTTCTTGGCGAGAGCCATTCTGTTCTTCATACTTTTGTAGTAGGGTCAGCATCCAATGGTCTATAAGAAGTGTTGTTTAAAAGGCTTATATACCTTATCACATTGTTCAGCAAAAAATGAGAATGGTATAGTTAGATTTATCTGCTGGTAAAAGGACTATGTCCATCACTACTGTATAAAGCTCTAATGATTTCTGCTGTGTTTTCACAATCTTAGATAGTTTGACCAACTTCAAGACCCACAGATCCCATATTGTCTTTCTTCTGCTTCTATTCTAGATAGTTTGCATGTGACTCACTCTATTGCCAGAGATAAATTTAGTGCACTGGGCAGCATGGAAATGACTGCATTATTGAGTTTTATACTGATGAGATTGACCACAGTGCAGTCCTACCTGAGATACTTGTCGCTCTGGTAAGCTCCTACCAGTCAATTGAACTTGTAGACATGTCTTTTCTAATTCCAGGTTTATCTGCATTGAGGTTGCTGCATCAATCCAAATCCATGAAAATTTTTAGCTTAATATGTGATAAAAATGTCTTTTGACCTACCACCAAGATACATGATATGCTGTATCAAGTAAAGGATTATCTAGGGCCGAGAATACACTGAATTTATCCTTTACCAGTGAGTGTGGCAAAGTTTTACATTGGACAGTTGATCCAAACCATCAAGGAGTGCCTAGCAGAGAATAAACACCACAAAAGACTGATGCAATTAGACAAAACTGATAGGCAAACATGCTGTTGACTAAGAACACAAGGAGAGTTTAAGGAGATGGTGGTGCTCGACAGGGCGTTTTCTTTCTTGGGGGGGGGGGGGGTGTTTAAGTCAAGTGAGGTATTCAATATTCGGTTCATTACATATAATATCAACAAGGATAGCAGATTCTGTCAGTGTGGATACTGGAAGTTAGTCATAGCCAATCTATGAACGGCAGGGTGTTAAGCAAAAGAATGCTGCAGCCCAGATTACATAGTGACTGCAGATTGAGCCAGTTGTTTGCGATAGAGTCAGAGTTTGGATGCCATTGCTGCACTACAGACTGCATATGAGGTGTGCTCAAAGAGTAATGGGAATTTTTAAATTTCGCGGGTTATATTACTCAATTGGCACGATTTTTTCATTGTTGTGATGGCAAACATCTCTTAAAAGTATCTATATATTTTGAGCTATATTGGATGTTTAGTCTCTAGTCAACTGTTAAAAGGATAACACATGTTTCCTTACAGTCGGTGATTTTTCATTTGTATGATCATATAATTTGCATTAAATTTTGCTAAAAAAAAGGAAATTAAGTGCAACAAAGTTTTAGAAATGTTAAATATTGCATTTTTTTGAATCTACTAAGAGTAAAATAAGGGTTTACAAATGGTATAAATGTTTTCAAGATGGCTGTGAAGATGTTGAAGATGACGAGTGTCCTATAACCCTTGGAAACATGGAAAAAGTGAAAGAAATGATTAAAACCATCACCAAATCACAATCAGAGAAGTTGCTGAGGATGTTGGTATATCAACTGGCTCATGCCATGAAATATTTTCATCTATTTCAGGTATGAAACATGTTGCAGCAAAATTATTTCCAAAAGTGTTGGGTATCAAACAAAAACAGCGGCAAATAGAAGTTGCTCAGGAATCACTAAATGAGGTCAACAACAATGCAGAACTATTTAAACATGTCATAACAGGTGATGAAACATGGGTTTATGGCTATGATGTTGAAACTAAGGCTCAATCATCCCGGTGGAACTATTCGCCAAGACTGAAAGAAGCTAAAGGTCAGTCAAATGTGAAGGTTATGCTCACTGTGTTCTCCGACTTTAATGGCATAGTGCACCAACAGTTCTTGCCACAAGGTCAAATGATCAATAAGGAATACTAACTTCAAGTCCAACGCCCTTTGTGTAGTAGTCCAAAGAAAATGCCCAAATTTGTGGCAAAACAATTCATGGCTTTTACATCACGATAATGCTCACACATCGTTGCTTGTTCATGAATTTTTGGCAAAAAACAACACTGTAATGATGCCCCAGCCTCCATATTCTCCATACATTGCCCCGTGTGACTTTTTTCTGTTCCCAAAAATAAAGAGAACCTTGAAGGGCAGTTGTTTCACAAGCATAGATGGGATTAAAAGTACATCACCGAAAGAGCCCAAAGCTATCCCAAAGATCAAGTTCCAGAACTGTTTTGGGGATTGGAAGAAGCGCTGGCATAAGTGTATAATATCTAATGTGGACTTTTTTTGAAGGGTAAAACATCAATGAAGATGAATATATATAAAAAAAAATTAATGAAAATTTCCATTTATTTTTGAACACACCTTATATGTAGCTAGTTGGTGCAGTAGGCCACAAGGTTGGCAACTTGAGTATAGACCTGTTTGTTGCTTTCCTTTCAGTGTGGCTTAAAGGAGAAACTGTTGTATCTAAGGAATTCTGAGGGGCCCTATATTTAAATCAAAATAAATAGTTCTTTAATTTAAGAAATCAAGCAAACTTTACTAGAGAGTAAATAGTATGGTCGATATTTTTATTTTATTACAGTGTTCAACTAGCTGACCCGGTCACGCGTTGCTGTGACTTACTAATTATAGGTACGTTGGATTAATGTTATTCCAAACTTCCTCAAGTAGTCAAATTAATATTCACTAATAAAGACAAAAACATTGTAGTCGATTTGGAAATTCAAATGTAATTGGTAAAGAGTTACGGAGAGTTGAAATTAAGGACAAACGATAGTAAAAAAATTTAATTTACATTTCATTACAAATTACTTAATTGAAATTATATAAAAATTGATATTTATAAAATAAATAAAAAATTATTTTTTATTTATTTATATAAACTGAAATTTCAGTTATATCTTCAGTCATACTGTTTTTATATTTTCCCCACAAACTCGATGATTGTGTTGGATAACATGTTGTCAAAATAATTGCAAACAGTTTGACGAATACTATTCGGCGTGGCTGTCAACGCTGCATCAGCAAGTGTCAGGTCCCAATAATTATTGTCTACCAGCAGCTGCAACTCGCGACATGCATCTTGACATGTATTGAACACTTGACATGTATTGAACACTCGACCATTAACTGTTCGTAAACATTCGAAAGAAGCTGGTCCGGGAACATTCACCAATAACAAATGCTGAAAGAAACATTCACGTTGTTTTGGATGCACTGTGGAAAGTCTTTGCTTTGAATATGCCTGCGATCGAAGGATGTGGTTCTCCTTGTTTACGCGGCTACCATTTTTTACCTAATTTGTTCCATGAAAAATAGCTTGGAACATCGGTAGTATAATAATGTTTTTGCGAATTGGCGGAACACATCAGATTTTTGACACAATGTGAAAAATTCAGTTTGTGGTTTGTCGTTTTTGGTGGCTCAAGTATTCTTTGGCAAAATATTTTCTTCGGTGAAATATACACGTTGACCGTTTTCAAGATGATTGCAAGATGGCTGGATGGAAGGCTCTCTTTCATGGGTGCGATAACTAAAAATATGCCAGATAGCTTCGTTGCTGCTGATGTATCTACCTATTTGGTATCGTGCTATTTCGTCATTTTTATTTACATTTTGAACTTCAAATACGGCCAAATCACTGCCTTTATTAACATATTTGCAAACGGTACTTAATGTATTTTACAGAACTGCAAAACTCGACATTAATATGAGCCTTATACGTTTTTGAAAGCAATGGTGAGTATGATACCACCCACTGATTGTCAATTTCAACTTGGTTTCTAGAATTTGACATTCACATTGTAAATATTTGGCCACCATTCTCAGCGTTTCTGCGGCGATACAACGGATAACCATTGATATCCGTAATAGTATCATTCGTATATTCCTTTGGAAAACGCTTCTTACATTTTCCACCTTCCATGCATGGCGATGTCATGTTAAAAGCACCGCACGGTCCGGTGGATCGAGTGACTGGTAACAATATCAAATAATTATTGATCAATTAATGGGTCCGGAATTTCGGCTGAAATTATTTCATCAATTTCTTCTGGACAGGATTTTAACTTCAAGCCAAATCAAAATGTGAGAATGAGGCAAACCTCGCTTTTGCCACTCAATCAAATACAGATAGCAACGTGTGTTACCGAAAACTGAATGTTTTACGATTAAATCAATCAATGATTTTAATTTTTGTTTGAACACACGTGCCGTGACATCATGACGATGCATTGATTGATGGCCTGGTAATAGCAAAGTTTGTATTTCCTCCCAATTCGGATTACATGTAAATGTAATAAACAAATCTGGACGACCATAATGACGTAAGTCATCGCATCTTGTATATATTCCTGCATGTTCCGTGAACTGCCGATGTAGCTTGAAGGTAAAATAAATGCATTACCGATATCATTGGCGTTTAAATTTTCATAAATACTGCTGATAACAGTATCCCATAAGAGGATGTATTCCTCTGATCGTTATTTAGCCTGGTTGTATCGAATAAATCGCAAATGCTTGTTTTCAACCTTGGCGTACATATCCACGACGTATTGAAGGCACAGTTGACGATATCGAAGGATATAGTTATTCTAATTACGTCTAATCATCAATCGGGGGGCGTAGTACTTCATTGAAGTAACTTTTTTATTTGTTTTATTACCTGAAAAAATAATAAATTAAATAGTAAAAAAAAGAATAAGAAATCAATGTAGTTGGCCCGCTATAATCCGGCCCTGGTCGGAATACCGCGGGTCTACTGTACTAATAAAATAACGAATTCAATAGTTGAATATTAAATTTACCAGCTATTCGATCACGCTGTTTGATGTTGATGTGATATTCATTCTGCCCTTGCCAGAATATCAGTGGATACTGGAGTGCGTCATACGAACGGTGTAGATCCGAATTATACTAACAGTTCTATCTTGACGTGTGACTTAAATCAACTGAGTCACCAACCATAAAAACTGCAACTTCATCTACGGTTGGCGCGTTGAATCTGCCAGCGTGTTCTCCTGATGGTAATTTGTCAGCTTTGATGACAATTTGATAGTTGTCATTTTTTAATTGTGGCGACACAATTGAATAAGTTGATTATTATTTTCCAAACAATTTTCCAACAATACCACAATTGCTCTCTCTTCTGCTTGTTCGATGAAATTATACTGGCACCTAGTTTTCAAGCGTTCCTCACAATTTCCAATAGATTTGGAGAAACTTCGGGTCATCGTTTGGCATCGGTATCAGTCGACCCAAATCTTATGGTACACCTGGCCTTGTATTTTGAATTTAGTTTCAAATGACGTCCATCAGATGTAAGATCGCAAATTTTGTTGCCCCAAAAGACGTCATCTGGAAGCAAGAATTGAATTTGCGTGTCTTGCGCAGAAACAATTTCGAATCGTTTGATTTCGCCAGCAAGAAGGATTGTAAATGTTCTGGCGGATTGGGTAGTGGTAATAAGTACATCTTTTCCTGATGCACAACACATGCCGGCTGCTTCATTGCGGAATTTCAACGCCTGATAATACTGGCATATTTTTCTCATTGCACCGATTGCAGTTTTAGAATGTGCAGAGTAATCAATGGCTGGTGCATATTGGAACGCAAGACGAACAAATGATACACGTGTTAAAGCACGGCTGATTTACTGTCTCTCTCGTTCTCTTCTCTAAATGTAGCTATGTGCTGTTCTCGTGCCGCTCTTGTTCTCGATATATTCTGTCACAGACGTTCATCACGCTGTTCTTGAGATTCTTGCATACGACGCTCAGCTGTCCTGATTCTTTGAACTTCCTTACTTGCCGCGATTTGTGTTGCTTGATTGATGAGCTCTCTCGTCGTGCGTCTTGCCTCTCTGCTACACGCATTGTCGAGGTTAGATTCTTTGGCGAACATTTCACTGAAAAATATTTGAATTACAACAAAAAGTGCCTTTCTGAAAGCCTTAAAATAAGACACTATAATACAGTGGGTCCATTGAAAAATACAGTAAAATGGAAGTTAAGAACTAATGAGGAAATATAAAATAACATTGAAAAAAATAACAGAAAAATAAGAATGATATTTTTTGATACATTTATAGCATGGATGACACCAGGCTTTCAAGAGGTTTAGAAAGATTTGAAACGAAATAATACCAGTGAACTGTATGGAAAGAAAATTTTTTTCGATAGCAGACTTTGAATATGGCAGGATTCAAAGGTAGAGAGGAGTGCAATAATGAAGGAGTACTGGGGAGGAAGAAAGAAAAAACAACAGGAGAGGAATTGAAATTGACACGTGGTCTCTAGCTGACCATAACAAAAAGAAGAAGAAAAATGATAAGCTAGCGAGAAATGCTTACACGATTCGAATTTATCGTAACAGTTTTCTTCAATGTTATATTCATGTGTGTAATTACTTTTTCGTAGGTATAAAGACACACAAACGATGAACAACAATACAGTATAATTATAACACAATACACAGCACAATTAAAATTGAAGAAACTCACACATATGGCGTGGAATAGACCGTAGCATAAATAAATCGAAATACAACGCCATCTACTTGATGGTTCGATAAATTAACACACCGCCATCTGTTAGGAATAAACTGTAGCATAAATAAATTGAAACAGAACGTGATCTACTGGATGATTACCCAACCTAGCTAACCAAGTGTTGTATAGATAAGTTAACACATCGCCATCTGTTAGAAACTTATGGAACTATAATAATAATTACGTGTGGTCGTAATGACCTGGTGACATGGTTTCTACTGGCTGGGCATTCTGCCCCTGTCGTAGCCGTCCTTTACCTAGCCCGCCCATCCTGCCTGGTACAGGGGACCTACTATTTTAACGTCGAATCTGAACCACAGTACCGTCCTGGCGTATTTCACCTTCATACAGCATGCTGCGCCGGGGGTTAATGCCGGGTTAAGTGTCTATAAAAATCCTAGCCGAGAGAGGGACTCGAACCGGGGACCTTTCCAGTCTCCAGTCAGACGCTCTAACCACTTAGCCAGCAGACCGCTTAGTCCTTCGTGGCTTAGCAAATAATTACAAACCATTGTCCTATGACAAACATTTAATGAACATTTATTTCGCAAATAATAAATATTGAGGTCTATAATCCAAATAAAAACTATCCTATCTTTTAAGTTGGACTAAATTACACTACATTAAGCCAAATTTCATCTAAATCGGTTATGTAGTTTCGGAGTTCATCCCGGACGAACATCGTGACACGAGATTTTTATATATATAAAGATATTGTTAAAATTTTCAGTGCAAAGCAAAAGAAATATTTATTTGACAAGTTATCTACTGAGTGTTGTAAATCATAAAAACTTCATTATTGTAATAAATACTTTAACACTTACTCTGATATACTTCACGAGGTCGAAGTGCATGGCATAATCCTCTAAATATTGCAAAACCTTGGTATGATGTACAAACGATTCATCTGAATCACGAAATGGAAAATCTGGGAATGCCATTATTTCCTTTGGCAAATTTGTTCTGGGGGAAAAAATAAATTATAAACAGTAGAAGAATATATATCACAGAGAGAGAGAGAGAGAGTGTGAAAAATCACATTGAGCTGTGGTTAGATGGTTTACAGTCTTTATAAATTTATAAAGGGAATTAGGTTCTGATTATCACTTGGCAAGAAGCTCTAGAATGCAGTGCACAGATGTGTCACTTTGCGACCAGCAAGGATAATCATATAATTAAAGAACATTCTTCAAATATCATAACACATTTTTATTCTGCCAGTAATGAAACAACAAACCACTGCAAAGTTATAAGCACTCTGAGTAGTAAATAACATCAGTTTAGAACTTTTTAAAAAAATATAAGAAAGAAACTTAGGAAGCATTACAGCATAGGCCTACAGAATATAAAGCAAGTTCAAAGAGACACGATCAAATCAGTTATGCAATCAAGGCTAGCTGAGGTCCATCAAACTAGGTATTAGTCTCTTCCATACATGATACTGCTGGCAATGAGAGTATTCTGCAATAATTCTCTGCCTGACTGAATGAAGATTAATTTGCCACAAAGTAAAATATGAAATTGGACAAAAATAGGGAAAACAAATGCACCATGAAAATTAGAACATAAAAAAGCAAAACAAAATAATTATAAAATCACCATGAGAAATAAATGTAAAAAGATATATGGAGGGCCTTAATGTTGAAACATAACAGCTGATGAAAGGTAGAAGGTCCAGCAAAGCAGGGAGTGAGGAGAGGAACAAGAAATTAAACTTAATAATAAAACAGATAAGTAATTTAAAAACCCAGCAGACTGTTTATGGACAAATCGAGGTACAATTTTCACACTGAAACAGTTTTTTTTTTTTTTTTTTTTTTTTTTTTTTTTTTTTTTTTTGCAATCACCTAGACAAATGCTGGGACAATCCCCAACTTCCACCACATAAATTACAAAATCAAGATTAGCACTCAACCCTTGAACATAAAGTATATGATTCACAGACAGTTAGCAACACATGCATTCTGATTAAATAAGAACTTTAGAAGTGGTAACCTCATCAAAATAATATCCTAAAATGATTCAAATGATTGGAAAACCATGTTGGAGGAGAGTTTACATCATCCACTTGCCATATTAAAATGTAAAATAAGCAGAAATAAGGGTTGGCAGAAAGGAGACAAAAGGGGAATGTATGGTATCTACGACACTTTTTTTTTTTTTTGCAAATGACTTTACACCTAGTTGAGGTCATTAGAGGTTGGGAAATGAGTTGGGTCAAGGAACAGGAAGGAATTCAGTCATTGCCTTATAAAGGAAACATCCTGGCATTCACCTGATGTGATTTCACAAAAGCATGGAAAACTGCAATCTGGATGGCCAGATGGGAATTTGAATCAATCTGCAACCTCCAGAATGCAAGCCCTGAGCCTTACTGCTCACCAACCTCGCTCAGTCTGTAATTGTTAACTCTGGGTACCAGTGCCCAATTTGATTATTATGGTTGTTTAGTAAAACACAATGTTTGTCGAAAGATTTTGAAAGATGTTTTCAAACCTCAATAATCAATACTCCCTTTCATAGAGTTACTGCTTATACTGCCATAAAACATTATATAAAATCTCATCTAATCAGGAAGTATCCCTTCCAACTCACTTTTCATGTCCATGAAATTAGTTATTATTTTGAAATATACTGGGCCGGATTAAGACAGTGCGGGGCCTGTAGTAAATGTGAAGAAGAGGCCCCTTGATTTTTGCCATCAGTGGTAAAATTGTAGTGCTAAAAAAAAAAAAGGTGTGTGGGGCCCACCTAGGAGGTGCGAGGCCCGTAGCATTTGCTACCTCCTGCTACGTGGTTAAGAAATATATTGCAACACATTGTTTTTGATTGCCTTTCACAGAAATAGCTATGATCAGCTATTATGCATTAAAAAGGCAATCCTGATAAAAAAAACATGCATATATTAAGCGCATGTTTAATGAACTTAATATTGATGGCTCTTTCCAGGTTCATGGCTATTTTATTTCTATGTAGACTAACACTGAATATGATAAACATTAACTGCATATCCCATTTTCAAGGTTTTTAGTTCACTTCACAGTAAATTTAAACTTGTATATGAACTAATTTAACTGCAAGTGGTGTGATCATTCTGAATTATGAGGTGCAAATAAAAATATGCAAGGATTGAAATTCTTTTATGTACCATGTATAAGGGGCTACTCGAAAGAAACCAAACCTATTTTTAAGTCAAGAAAATACAATCAGTAGCCTTTAAAATACTCTCCATTGGAACTGATACACCTGTCCAATATTTTATTTCTTCAAGGTCATCAGAGGTGTCCCTGAAACAAAGCAACAGTCTAGACAATGGCAGACTCCAAGCACGCTTCATGCCAATAAAGCAAGACAAGTGAAATCAAACATCGAGTCAATGCTAATCTTTTGTCCAAAACATTTTTATAACCCTCTTCACAGATGCCTGACAGTATCTCCATCGTTCTTTTCTTCACCTCATCTATGTTAGAAAAATGTTTTCCTTTCATGTATCGTTTCATTTGAGGAACTAAAAAGCTGATGCAGGAGGCAAGGTCTGGTGAGTAGGGGAGAGGGGCACAGGGGTCATGGCATTTTTTTGACAAAAACTGGTGGTACACACAGAGGGCTGTGTGAACAGGGGCAGTGTCGTGATGGAAGAACCAGTCACCCGACTGCCACAAATTACGTTTTTCCCATTGAACATTGTTGTGCAATCTTTACAAAACATCCAGGTAAAAGTTCTAGTTAACTGTCTGACAAACTCTGAATGGACAACTCCTCACACATCGAAGAAACAAATCAGCATTATCTTGATGTTTGGTTTCACTTGCTTTTTTTGGCATAAGGCAAGCTCAGAGTCTGCCATTGGCTTGACTGTTGCTTCGTTTCAGGGTCATAACCATAGCACCAGGATTGGTCACCTGTGATGACCATGAAGAAAAAGCTTGGATCATTTTGGAGCTCTTCCTTCAAAGCACAATATGCTTTCAAGAGATCTTGTTTTTTCTGTGCAGCCAGCAGTTGAGGCACGAATTTGGCAGCTACCCTTCTCATACACAAATCTTCACTTAAAATTTGCTAGACTAAGCTCTAAGTCACTCCAGATAGCTCCACCACTTCTTCAATCTTTTAGTATGATTTCATAATTTTTGTGACTTTTTGTCGGTTTGGGCTGTTGAAGCCTGTCCAGAATGGGGTTGGTCATTAATTGACATTTCACCTCTTTTGAAATGGGAAAACCACTCAAACACTTAGGTTTTCCCCATAGTACCATTCTTGAAGGCTATTTTCAACATTTCAAGAGATTTTGTGCTAGTTTTTCTGAGCAGGAAGCAAAACTTCACAGGTGTGTACTGTTCATGAGAATCAGCCATCACAAAAACGACAAGCACACAAAACAGCAGACACAAAAAAATTACTGAAATTTACCTCAAATTGTGGTACATACTGGAGTGAGGATCATCAACAGGATTTTCAGTGTATCGCCATGTACCCCCAAGCTTGGAAAATTGTTCAAACACTGTGATCTTAAAATTATTGGTGGCACTGAGAATCCGTGCAGCACACAACCCAGCAGCTCCAGCACCAATCACACACACTGATAGCATCTGCAAGATCAGAAAATAACAGTGATACAGTCTATACAGGTCAGGTGTAGTACATTTATTCAAATGACAGAATACACACATAGATGGAGTGACGACGAGCAAAATTTACCCAACTTGCCATCACACCTACAGTTTTTGTAAATGATAACATCTTTTTCTATCCTTTGCGTAATTAAGTGTACAAACTATCATAAGGACCTTAAATTTATTTATGGGAAATGGAGTAGCAAAAGTTTCATTAAAATTAATATTTAATGGTTTGCTAGTAACATTGTCCTTATAGTTGATAACGAGCAATAAACTAACAGATTTTGTCAGAGTTACATAACATTCTTGAAAATAAGTGAACACGTTTAGTAGTGCCTTAACCACCCACCTGCCAGATTCAATGTGTGGCCAGAGAAACAGACACAATACCAATATTTTTGATCATGCTTAGTTCAGTCTGATACCCTGTAATCATATTTATTATATTGTTTTAATCAATAATTTAACTTGTCTCAATTTTGTGATAATAATGAGGAGGAAAATGCTTTTGGCTAATCAAAACACAGAAGACAGGGAAAGTAAACAAATTGCTTACTAGAGATGAAAGCAGGAGGGTAGTGTCGAACCCAAGAGAGAAAAACACATTTTACAATATTTTTGTAAAAAACCTTATTCATGCAAAGAGAGGAGACATGAAGGGAGCGGGTTGGATGTGTACACCCGAAATCTCAATGCACAACTCATGCTCATACCAAAATAATGTAAAATGTGTAGCCCACCTGCTTTCATCTCTGGTAAGTCATGGGTTTACTTCCATATTATTCCTCATTTTCTTTATTTTACTTGCACTAAAACATTAAATGAATATCTGACAGTAGTTTGCCAATTTTGTTTTAGTATGTTAGAATTAGACCTAAATTTCTGTGAACTTCAACCAATGAGTTAGCACATAGTTTCAGTGATAATATACTTAATTTTACATATTTTATACTAAAGTTAGTTATGTCAAATGTGGACATTGCTGTAGGTTACTAAAGTCATGGGTTTTCTGTGAAAATTGTAAGGACTGTTTTTTTTGGAGAAAATTGCAGTGGGGAAGAAAAACCAGGGAACTGAATCAGAACATGAAGACCTATATTTTTTTCTTTTTTTTCTTATGGCTTTATTCCTCGTCGACATTGAGGTCATTAGAGGCAGGATGGGACTGGGAACAATGAACGGGAAGGAATTTGGCCGTGGCCTTTTGAAGGAAGCATCCCGGCATTCGCCTGGAGTGTGAAGACCTATAGAGTGAATTAAAAATGTTTAGGAGAAGAAAAGAAAATCTATGCTAAGGAAAGGTAACAGGTAAAAAGGTGCAAAAGGAAGAGTTTTGTAAATACTAGTTAGCCATTCAGGGAAGTATGTAGGGAAGAGTCTTAACTAGCTGTGGGTGACAGAAGAGAGCAGAGGACCTGAGTTGTTAAACTTAAGATAGAAATGAAAATAAACTAGAAAAATTAAGCTCTTTGCTAGTTAGCAGTCATGGGTGGGGCAGAGGTCAACAGTTACATGAAAAACTAGGAATTGGATATTGTGTTATAAGCATAGAAAAGTCAAACATTAGGCTCAGTCAGGTTATAGAAGATATGGTGTCATTCTGGACCACATCATTATACTTGATAGGGCAGGAAACAATCTCTCAGAAAACAGGATTGAGTAAGAATAGAGTAGGAAGAAATGCCATGAGGCAGTATTTATATAGATAGGAATGGTAAAATACACCCACCACTCACCAAAGTTGAAGGGAGGTGGTCAGAAGCAACAAAAGATGCTTCACAAATAATAATTAAAAAGAATCACAAGATTTTGGGTTACGCCATTTAAAAAAAAAAGAGAGAGAGAGAGAGACTGAGGTCAAGTAGACAACCATGGGCAACACTGCAACATTTAACGACCATTAGGAAGGAGAATGCAACAACAGTATCAGTAGGAACATTAAATGCACAAGGAAAGAAATCGAAATAATATCAAAAAGGTGAAAAAGGTTAGAAGTAAATAAAACTGAACTAAATTTTGAAATAATACTAGTATATAAATTAACTATACTAGCAAGAAATGGGTTTAGCAGGGTGAGGAAGGTGAGTATCATCTGAGATTGAAACTCAATTTATACCACCCTGTTACTAACCATGCCAGGCTCTCACAACTCTCATGACCTCAATTACTATTTCACAGTTAGAGCCACCAGCGAACTCCTTAAAACCAAATCCCCATCCCAACTACAGAGGTGGGAACTGCCATATTAACACATTCTGGATACCAGACAACCCTTGGGCCTCAATATCAGATCATACTTACCATCCTCATGCTGATATACTTATCATTTGCTAGTATAGTTAATATATATATACACTAATCAGCCAAAACATTATGACCACCTACTTACTAGCATATTGGTCCACCTTTCGAATGCAATACAGCAGCGATTCAGCATTGCATGGAATCTAACAAGTCCTTGGTAGGTTTCCAGAGGTATCTGACACCAGATTTCTATTCACACCTCATGAAATTCCCTTAAATTATGGGCCAGCGGGCTGTCAGCACGGTGCCTGGGAACGAGCATCTTGGAAACGGAGAGTCTGGTCAGCTATTCGCGTGTTACTGTATTGAGCGTCTATGGAAAGTGTTTGAGGGGCGGTGAAACAACGAATAGGAAACAATGTGGCGGATACCGACACCACATCACAGAACGTGGAGGTTGGAGGCTTGCCCATGCCGTAAAGTAGGACAGGGGTGATCTGTGGCAGATCTGATGAAAGACTACAATTCTGATGCTTCCAGAAGTGTTTTAGAGCACAAGAATTGCGATTCTGCCTCAGATCACCCCCTATCCTGCTTTACAGAGCTAGCAAGCCTCCGACCTCCGCCTTCTGTGATGTGGTGTGGGTGTCCACCACATTGTTGCCTACTCGTGGTTTCACCATACTTCAAACACTTTCCATAGATGCTCACTACAGTAGCGCGCGAACCAGTCGCATAGCCAATGGAGGGTGGTCTGTCCCGGGTGGCACCCGTTTAGGGGTGACACCCACATTTTGAAAATAGTAATTGAAATTAGTGTGATACAAGAATTTTTTTATAGACTTCTTTTATCCTTTGGTGTCGAAACACTTCTACTTTTATTGTTTTGCATATTTGTTTTTAATCTGATGTAGCACTTTTTCAAATGCGATCCAGGGGGCTCTTTTATTACAATAGAGTATAATTACTGGCAACATCGCACACTTACAAAGAAAGCTCCAACAAACAAAGGAGATCATTGTGCTTGCCTTCCGTCACTGTTGTTTGGTTTGTTAGAAGCAGCGGTATATATAATGTAAGTTTTCTTGTATAAAGCAAGGAAGTTTTAAAATTAAAGGATATATATAAAAAAATTGCTAGAATCGTGGTAATTAGACAGTTAACTTGGAAATCCTTGAAATTATTTAAAGAAAAATCTTATATTTTCCTTTGAAAATGAAAAAAAAAAGCAACCTAGAATATTATTATTACTCCACAATTCACTAAAAGTGGGTGGCGGAGGGTGCATTACACCAATTCTAATGTCATAATACGTTTAGTGTAGGCTCCCTTTCCATTGTCCGGTCATCAATTAAACTCAGACGTTTTAAGTGTGCTTTAAATCAATTTTTTTTAAAATGTTGTTTTGCTTATTTAGAATTCTATTAGGTTTCATACCAAGATTCACATGTGCCCTTGAATTATTTTCTAGTAATTTTTAATAATTTTCTAGTAATTCTGACAGATTCGTGTTGGATAAATATAGTACATTTTGCGTTATCCGAATTACACTACGCGTACCTACCTATTGTCGACAGTGCACCTATGCTCGACATGAAATCGCTTCATGTTGGAATGTATGCAAACAAGATGTGTCAGAAAACTGTGCATTAAACTAACAATACTGTCAGGTTTCAAGTCAATCCGAACGGGTCATATTTGTTGAGGGTATTGTCTCTCGTTGGTTATCCGGGTATCTTGCTAGCGAAATCGTCACATTAGTAAGCACTTAAATTCTAGGTTCATGTAAGTTTGCTGTGCTTTCAACTGATTGAGAATATGAAAATATGATCGTGATGAAATAAATAAGCGTATGATTCACTAAGATTTTTCCACAATAAATTTAGAGAAAAAGAAAATTTGTATTATGAGTAACCCCTCTGCTGAATACTGGTACCTAAATTCTTGCAGGTTCCTTAAATCGACAGGGAGGTCGAACTTCTGTTCCTCAACAAAATTTAGCTTTAATCATAAACTGAACGGACATTGGAGCCATTTACAACATTTTTATTTATACGCTACAGAGCGGCACTAGAAATCTACAGTTTACACATGGAGATGGTCTTCGATGTCATATTTAGGAGTCTGTAGCTACGTATGTCTTAGGCAGGTAGTAAAATACTTCACTTGTTAAGTACTTCATGTGAAGATGGCAGATATCGCAAAGCCATGTTTGTCAGGGACAAGCCGATAGTGGGGTTTGGTATCGGCTTCATCACCTGAACTAGTCGTCTTCCAAAATATTCCAAGTCCTAAAAAGTTCTGTTACCGTGTTAAACCAATGGTATGCTAACTGTTAAAATTGACCACAGTCGCCACTTACAGATTTAACCTCCTGTAAGAAAGGTGCTATTGTAGAAATGAAAGTCAAAAGTCAAATAACTGCCATATATTCTTGAAAATTTCACATTTAGTATTAAAGTTCACAGTTAGCAAAGCAATCGGATAAAATCGTTCACCAAAGATTACAGATTGCGAAACAGAGCAGAACCGCACAAAACCCCAAGAACGAATTTAAAAATTAAAGTCACATTGCCAAAAATGTTCGTCTGAATGTTAAAGTTGCCGAATTTCCAACATGGCTGCGGTCAAGCGTGACTCAGGCCGGCCATGTTAATACCTAAGATGGCAGCTATCGGTCAAGTAGCCATCATGTTGTAGACTCGCTTCCCGCCTAAGCCACCCGGGCTAGCCCGAGACGTGCTCACTCTTGCACGCTTGAGTTGAGACTGCCACACCGAAGCTAAACCTACGCGCGCTATCGCACCTATATAGCTTTCCCTCACGTGAGGTGGCGCTCCGGCTGGGTGCCTAGGCGATCTTACACATTCCCTCGTGTTTAATTTTATTATTTAGCTATTAAGTGTTCAATTTAAAATCTGGAACTGGAAAAGTTATTGGAGTTTAAGGGTGTATTGTTTGATAAAAAGTTTAAATTTGTTTAAGCTTTAATTCTCATATCTGAAAAGATGACCAAATATGGTCAGCTTTGAGGGTGTTTCAACACGAGTTAGCTTTTTTGAACTTTTTTAAATCAGCTTTAATTCCAAACACGAAATTAGGCTCAAATTGTGGGCCTCGATTTTAGCCTCACAAAAATGTAAACTTTATTTAGATCTGTCAGAAACTGATTGAGTTATTGCAAAAACAGTGATTTCTAAAAATCCGACATAATTATTATTTGTGTTTTTAGGTGTAGTTCCTAAAGTATACTGATTATTAAACCGGAAAAATTACCAATGTGTAGCCTGAATTAAACTGCGTATTTTAAAGTTTATTTCATCTCTGTAGGTGCAATATCGCGGACACAATAAATTGTTCTATTATTTACACGTGTTCTATTACAGAGTGTGCTAGGAAATTCTTTAACATCGGTTCTATTACTTTAAATGGCATGAAATTAATATGTACGAAACTAGAAGGATGGATCTTTAAGACAAACTACTTTTTAGCCCGGAATCTAAGTAGGCTTTTAATTGAGAAAATGTTAAAGTCGAGTGATTTATTTTATATGTTCAGATGGCATTTAAAAATACTTAAACGGTTAGAAACTACAAGATTTAGATGAATTTAATTCTCTTTAGGATCGCTTTAATTTATTATTTACTTTATACAGGATGACAGTGTTTAAAATCGGTGTAAAAGCATATTTTATGTACTGTGCCTCCGGCAAGTTACTACGAAATTGGATTAACAAACTACAGGTTAGTGAAATGTCTTTTATTTGTTATAGAAAATTAATTATGTGTGTTTACTGGCATTTACATGTTCGTAGCGCTTTTGAAATGGTTTAATTTTATCGGAATTAATTCTGAAAGGCTCGAAAATTTAGTCGACTTACCGGCTTTCTGTTCTTCACTAATATTTCATATTTTTACATACTGAAACTACTTGAAACTTATTAAAGCTGAAGGATACAATTATTTATCATGTCTTTATCTACTTTTTAAGCCCTGAAACTATTTAAAGGGTCTCAAATCGTTTATGTAACTAGCTTATGCAGATGTGTTATCATATTTCTTCAAACGGCTTTAAATCTTACTGAAACTACATATTACTGTGAAGTTATGTTTATGGTAGGTCTAGGCCTGAATATTATTAGTTCTTTACACTCTTTACTTTATAAAAATCTCTCCCGAAATACCAAAATCTGGTATATGGCAAATTTTAGGGTTAGATTTGCTTTATATTGGAATTATCTGTTTATCTCAGGAATAATGCTTAGTAATCACGATAAAAGGTTTGTTTAGGCAATATATTTACTATTATTTACCATTTACTCCTTTTAAATCCGTTCAGAATATCTCTCTGACTAATGTTAGGATCTGTTATTGAAAGTTTACCCTTATGTGAAATAACCTATTTCCTGCTGAAATATCATGGCTTTATGGCAATTTATGGTTTATTTATATTGGTTATGTGTTATTTATTCACTTTACTGTACTAGAAGTGTTGTTAACTCGATTTAAACTGTGGTATCGTGTACTGAAGTTAACCTCAAATTTGGCCGGATTCTAACGGAATATTGAAAATAGAACGAGGGATACCTTACATGTTCTTATATTATCTGACCCGTTTTTCTTCTTCTATTTTTATGAAGGAATTTAATGTACAATTGCTTCTCTGACTATACTGTATTCCCCAGGGTATCATGACTAGTGGAATCCGGATCCTGGGTTTGCACCGATGTGACCCCATCTGGGTCTGGAATTGCTTCTACTTGGAACAAGCCACTTATGTTAACTTTCCTCTCGATATCCCTTGGTCCTGCAAATATCAAGGTTGCGAAGGAATTTAAAAACAGCCTGTGTTAACGTTTCAATAAGAAATGATTGGTTGGGTAGATTTCGACTTTTTTTAAAATTTATAGTGGAATCTTATGGTCGCCCCATAGTTACACTGGAGGAAATTAAAAACTCAACACGCATACAGGAATGGTAGAATTTTAGGAAACTTGGAAGATATATCCAGGAGCATACCCAGAAGAAATGACAACAAATGGAAATGGATCAGTGGACTTTTAGATACAGTTGTCAGTGAGAAATTCACCCACCTTGAGCACCAATACATTCATGGATCCTTGCCGGCATTGAATCAATAAGTGTTCGGATATCTTCTCGGGGTATGTCTCTCTACGCCTGCATGTCTTTTGCAGTCAGTTGTTGCACAGTTTGTGCTGGGTGACCATCTGATCTAATGTCTGTACTCCTGGCAGCCAGCCCAGACATGCTCTTTTGGGGACAAATCTGGGGACCGTGCTGTCAAAATTGTGATCGTAAACCCTAGCAAGGCTTGCGTTGTAATGGCCACAGTTTGCGGACGGGAATTATCTTGTTGGAAGATACGATTTGGATGGTGAACATGTAGGGTATCACAATAAGATGCAGCACAATGTCCACAAAGTGGTGGGCTGTCATTGTGCCTTCAACAACAGCCAATCATATCAGGTAAGCCATTTCTCTGCTATACCTGTGTAACAAGTCTGTATATGACATTGCACTACAGTCAATCCTTCTGGAGATTTTACAATATGAATCGCCCTTTTAAAACATGCCAATTCTCGGATCTCTCTCAAAGTTAGACATTTGGGTGTAAACGGTTGTCACTCTTCGCCTTGGCATACTTGGCCAACAAGAACTTGTGGACAACAAAGTGTCATGTTACACCACACTGTTCACCACTTATACGCCAAAAGACCACACATAGCAATTTACATAATAAATAGCCCTGTAATTCTCATACTATTATATTTAAAACTTTCAATTTTTAATCATTTAATACTCTTCATGTGGGGATATGTGGGACCAAATTTCATTCATTTATCACAACACCGTCAGGGTGTTGGGATTTTATCAGTCCTACGTGTAATGGTTGAGCTGTACTTTGCCAATACTGGTCTGTACCGTCACCGCAACGATCGCCAGCCGAGTGACGGCTCGCCCCTCGCGTCCACACTTTTCCATAGCTCGCCCATGTCCCTACCCGGTATTAAGTTACCTTTAATGTTTTCAAGTGATAGTATCAGGGAATAAGAGTTCGGGGATGACAGGTAGGTTATAATGCTACTTAATTAAAGAGTATTAAATTTTATTTTTCTCAGTTTTGGTATGAAAGTACATTAAAATACTTTTTATCTGACTCACGTCGTCACCTAACTGGTTGATCTTTTATGAACAAAAATAGTATCCCAATGCAGTATTAACAAATCATCACCACACTGTATGGGAATGAAAGGTTCTAGCATGTTTCAACGCAATCACAATGAAATGTCAATCACTTCGCACTTGACGTGTTTGTTTTGTTTTAGTTTCTTTTCAATTCATTCAATATTTTTTGTTAGTAAAGAACAAGATTACAACATATTTTAATTTAAATATGGATCGTAAAGATTTTGTAAAATGAGAATAACAATTTCATGTTTCAAAGTTCTAGTCACAGAGATCCTTATTGGGAAACTCTCTGTTCACCTACATAGTAGTCACCTATTAACTTGAAAAGGAGACCTACAGATTAATGTGGAATTCGAACCACGGAGCATCCTAGAATATTCGCATTAACAGATAAAAGCTTTCCCAGAGGTAAAAGTCAATTTTAAGGCCTGCAAAATTTACAGTTGATACCAGGATTTGAACCAGGGCCATCAATACCCAATTGCATGCAGTAACCATTTGCATCACCAGACCGAATGTAGGTGTAATGAAAAATACGTTTTCAAGAATGATATAAAGAACAGTCTTTTTCTATACCATCTATTTTTGGGTATGCAAAAACAAGAATCTACTTTCATGTGTTTGAATATACATTTTTTGGTATTTGTATATTAGTCTGGTGACTGAGATGGTTACGGCATGCGATTCGGGTGTGGAAGGCCCCATTACAAATGCGGATCTCGGCTGCAATTTTTGTGGGTCTTAAAATTGATCTTAAACTTTGGCATAGCTTTGTTTTTTTTTATTGCGAAGATGCTAGGACTCTTCCTACATTTTACGAACATCTGATAAACATGGAAAAGAGGTTGATGAAAAGGCAAACAATAACATCAAAACAACATTTGGTCATAAGGGAAGGGAATTTTCCAAACTCACTCTATGCGTTTCTCTATATCCAGCATGTTGACACTGGTCAGCACCGTCAAAACATAAACCAATCTAATGCGGCCGAGTTTCAGATAACACACCGTGTCCTTAGGAAAAACTTCGATTGAGTGAGTGCCAACAGTAAGAAACGTATAGGTGCGGAACAGTATCAGGCAAGTGAGGCCCGATATTCAGAGAAGTTGAAATTAATCTAAAACCACTTTCAATCAGCACTGAGCAATACATGCCTAAAATCTTGCCATATTGACTACTGAACATGAAGTAACTTAAATTGTTAATTTTGAAGATTTGATTTAAAAGTTTGCAGCTGTTAAAGCTAGAAGGAAGAGATTGTGAAAGCAATTGTTTTTAGTTTATTTGTGTACCTTTTAAATGTTGTTAATATTACAATTTTTTAACCAACTATTATTTTTGAATAACAATAAATGTTTATTTAATTATGTTTTATTAATATCATATTTTACAGTTACAAGATGATATATTTTACATAACGTTGAATTTAATTTTTCAAGGGGTGACTTTTTTTTTTTTAACAGTTTAACGTCCCTTCTTAACAACGTGGTCTTTAGAGACGGGAAAGGATGGGGGCAAGGAATGGGAAGGAATTCGGCCATGGCCTTTTGAAGGAAGCATCCCGGCATTCACCTGGAGTGATTTGGGGAAACCATGGAAAACCCAAATCTGGATGCCCGGACGGGGATTCGAACCGCCGTCCTCCCGAATGCGAGGCCAGAACGCTATCCGTTACACTCAAGGGGTGACACCATCGATATCTGCCCCTGGTGTTACCCAGGCTAGCTACACCACTGATGCGAACAGCCAACCAGCCTCTCCATTTCTGAGACGCTCGTTCCCAGGTGCTGCGCCCACAAACTGCTGGTCCGTATTTAAGGGAATTTTGTGACCTGTGCATGGAAATCTGGAGTCATATACCTCTGGAAGCGTACCAAGGACATGTGGAATCAACGCTGCATTGAATTGCTGCTGTATTGCTTTCGTAAGGTGGACCAATATGCTAGTAAGTAGGTGGTCATAATGTTTTGGCTGATCAGTGTATATTATTGTGTTGTGGTTTTTGTTTATCTTTGACCTTTTCCCCCTTTTTGATTTATTTCTTAAGATGATTAACATTCCTACTGATACCGTTGTTGCCCCCCCCTTTTTCAGTCCAAACATAATGGTCAAAACCATCATTCAAGTGACAATGTTGTCCATGGGCGCACATGTGACCTCAGTAACAAGGTTCTATTTCCTTGAAGAAGAGCATAGCTTGAAATATTCTATTTTTAGTGTTTGTGTAGTATTTTTTGATCCTGCTGCCCTCCTCGCTTCAACTTTGTGGCGTGGTGGGTATATTTTACCTTTCCATATACATAAATCAGTATTGGTAGTGATCTGGACAAGATAGAAGCAGCTACTCGAAATGCAAGTGCAGCTTGTTTTGAGGATTTTCAGCACTGTGATCAGCACTCACTAATCTTACTGTGCAGGATGTTTACTTGGAACTGGACACGGCAGAACTATCATACGCATGTGTTTTATCAGTTGGTGTTGTTGAACGATGGGGATAAAATGAGAGGATGAGTAAAGGTGTGTTTGTGGAAGAAACAGTAGATAAATTATGGGAGCCTTAATAATGCATCATGACATTTCAGCTGTTACAGGTATCAGAGCAGTTCCTTCTCTGGGTTAAAACAAGAATTCAGACATGGGAATGAAAGAATCAAATATAGCCAAAAGTACTGATACACAGGATGTAAGTAAAATACAAGGATGTTCCACATAAACTTTGAAGTATTAAAAAAGAAAAACTGATTACACTCATTAATATTTTTAAAAAATAGGTATTGTATTCAATGTCTGAACACTGTCTAAGCAAAAAGAGAGAGAGAGAGAGAGAGAGAGAGAGAGAGAGAGAGAGAGAGACATTAAGTCAGCCATTTGCTGCTGGAGATTGGATATTGATATAGGAGGTGTTTTCAAATGTTTTAAAATGATAGTATGTTTAAAATAGAAACACAATTATAGTTAACACAGAAGCTTGTTCGACACAAGTATTCATGGTGAAAGTCACAGAATAAGAACTAGACACATGTACTCAATAGCAGTTTTTGAGAGTCAGTTTGGTGCTTTACTAGTGTTCACTAGAAGAAAACAATAGACTAATGTGCAAATTTCAGTACAAATTTTCATTATAATAACTTTCTGGAGTTAAAATACGAGAGGATAGAGAAAGTAAATCAAACACTACAGATGAAGCCAGGAGGGCAGAGATGAACATATATATTACAATATTTTGATGTTGAACCATAATCATATGAACAGATCACACATGGCAAGGGATCCAGATGTGCACATACTGATGTCCTCCACACATTTTTTTTTTCTTTTTCTTTTACTTATTGCTTTATGCCTCATCGATGGCCAAGGTCATTAGAGGTGGGATGAGACTGGGGACTAGGGACAGGGAATGGAAAGGAATTCGGCCATGGCCATTTTGAAGGAAGCATCCTGGCATTCGCGTGGAGTGATTTGGGGAAAACATGGAAAACCCAAATCTGGATGCCTGGAAGGGGATTTGAACCCACGTCCTCCCGAATGCGAGGCCAGAAAGTTAACTGTTCACCCACCATGCTTGGCCACCCGAAACTATTTTAACAACAATGGAGTAGGAAGAAATGCTGTGATGTGATGGAAAGGAAAGATAAATTGTACCTCAACACTCACTGCAGTTGAATAAAAGAGGGCAGCACCAACAAGAAATATAATATACAACCACAGAAAAAAATTTGTGCCATGCCCTTTTTCAAGAAAATAGAAACATGCAACTAAGCTCGTGCCATAGGCACTTGCATGAGCTTAGTGACATATTTCTACTTTCTTGAAAAAGGGTATGGCCAGAAATATTGTGTTTTGTATGTCTGTGGATTATATTTTTTGTTGCTGCTGCCCTCCTTCCTTCAACTTTGGTGAGTAGTGGGAATAATTTCTCTTTCATTTCCATACAAATATTCTTACTTTTCAATGTTTCCTTCTCAAATGAGTTGAGGAGTATTGGTGATTAACAACAGACGTGACTCAGCTTTTTGTCCCACTTAACTTTGTCCAAAGCAGGTGTTCTCAACCTGGGTCATGCCCTGCGGTGTGTAGGCGGGGATGGCATGTAAAACATACACAAACTTGAAAAACACAGTAGTTTGGTAGTTCAGTGATTAAGGTGCTTGCTTTCAAAAGTTCAGGTTCTGGTCCCGGATTTAAATCCTGATGAGACAAGGAATTTTAAAGAGTAAAATTTGATTATGTGAGGTATGCCAGGACATTATGTGGTTCAGATTCCAAGTTAAACGATAGGTCCAAAGGATATGAATTGGCTAACCTATCTCTGATAACAAGGTATTGTGGATTAAGTTAGTTTTTTAGTTTTGAAACACATTTTAAGTTGGTTCTATCAAAGTTTTCTTTTTGTATTTCAATAAAATACTACGGGATGCGGAGACATCACCACCGATAATAGCCCAGAGGGAGAGGGGTGCATGTCCTAAATTTCCTAAAAGGTTGAGAACCCTTGGCATAAATGCTATCCTATGTCCACTAGTACCACAGAAGTAGCCTTTCAACACTGAACAAAACGTTGGAAGTGTATCTTTCATATCCAGGATTTTCTTAAAACCAAATTTATTTTCATGTAGTACATCTTAAACTATCTTTATAGTCTTCCACTTCTTATTCATAAGTCTTTGTATCTCAGTGATGGGAGAGGATTGGGGGCAAGGAATGGGAAGGAATTATTCCATGGTCTTTTGAAGGTACCAGTATTTGCCCCCGCCCCCAAATGCTAGGCAGTAGCATTCCCACAACTTGGTAGTATGACAGTTTCCTTCACATACATAACTTTTTGCTTTTTTCAGGAGTGCAAAGCTGATGCTTTCAAAAAGAAATCTGTTCCAATATTAAGTTTTTTGATACCAGTTTAATTAATCCTTGTTCTAAAAATCTTTTCATTTCTAAGGTAATTTCATTTACTCATACCAACTGTCCCAATATAAATCATTGAAAGCCCTGTCAAATTCTGTCTTTAAAAATTGTATTTTAAGTATCATCAAGCTTCTGCTCCTTTCCAGCTCAAATTAGACATCAACAGTTTTCTTTTTTCTACTTTCATTTGTAAATTAATCTTATATCATTGACCTCAACAAGATTTTTTGCTTCAAAATGTGTAGGGATGTCTGCACTTCCATCTGAGCTTAAATGAGGTTTTATAACCTCACTTTTGATGTTAGCGAACATTTTCATTCCCCAACAAAGTATTTAGCTCAGTATATATGCTGATATTACTTACCTCGAACCTTCCTTTTTTGTCTTTACTTCCTCACACCAGTACTGGAGAAGCAACGTAGCAGGAGTTAGCAAATGCTACAGGCCCTGTGCCTTCTGGGGTACCTCGCACCTAATGCCTAGGACAACAATCAACTGATTTTATGGTCATATAGGTCTCTTACTGTAGTATTAGTTCTAATTTTATCTGGCTTGGAAGTGTGTGTGTTTTTTTTTTAACTGTTTTACGTCTTTCAACAGCGAGGTCTTTAGAGACGGGTGGCTTGGATGTTAAACAGATTTGAAAAATTTGGCTAGTACAAAACATTTTTCTTTCAGATTTGGTAAAGTGGGAAGGAATGGGACACAGGAGGAATGGGACACCTGTGATATTTTCAAACCTACCGCCTCTGTTAACTTCAAATGTTCATCATAGATGGCACTACCAGTGCCTCATTAGGCAGTGAAGTTACAACGCAGAAAGTTGTAAACTAAAAATTTTGTAAAAAAGTGTTTTTCACCGTTAAAAGTAAGTTTAGTGAGATGCATGAATTGTTTTCTCAGAGAGATCATAATACAATAGGGATTGCAAATATTTTGAAGATTATTTAACACCAAACTGCTCTGTTTTGTGATCAGTGTTTTGTCTTTCATGCACGTAAATTTCAAAATGGTTCCTTGCAGGAGGTTCGGTACAATGGGCTGCGTGTGGAATGGGACAAGTCCCAAAAACCCAACAGTAATGGTAACTATGAAGATAGATTTAAGAATATAGTAAAGGCTGACTGCAGGCTGGCTTTGATTGAAGTAACTTGATTTTTGTTTTAAATGTAATACGTATCCTAAATTAATAGGAATATTTAAGGCCTATAGGTATTGCCTACCATATTGTAAAATTCTGACTTGGGCCTAATTTATGTGGGCTAGCCTACATGGCCTAAATTGTTTTAACAAAAAAGTTAAAATTCATTGTGCATCATCAAATAGGCCTAGAAGTTTCCGATTTTTTTAAATATCTTTTTCAGACTTCAGGCTTCACTACGGCTCATGTTTATAAGACGAAAACTTAATGTCAAAGGTAAACAAAGAAAAAACTTACGTATGCACTCTCTGAGGTAATTGAGAAAAAGCAGTCATTAAGGGATGTGGCCAAGGAAGTTGTTCAACCAAGTCTCCCCTTGACAGGTACATGAAGAAATCAACATTTTTACCCCTCGGAGAAGAGTATTGTTATCAATCTAACACAATTGTACGACAAGTTTTCACCATTGCAGAAGAAAAAACTTTGAAGATATATTGGATAACTTGCTACTACGTGCATCATGGATTAACTACAGTTAAAGTTCTTAAATTTTCATACCAATTTGCTAAGGCCAAGAAATTTCCAGATGTTCTTGGTTGAAAAAAAGAAGATAGCAGGAAGGGAATGTTTATTTGGTTTTATGTAACACAAGCAGGACATTACTTTACCAGTATGTAAAGGGCAACTACTTTCAACAAGACAAATGTTACAAAGTTCTTCAACACTCTGAGAGAAATTCTCCTCCACCATACTTTTAGTGCGAATGTGTGGAATTGTGATGAAACAAGTGTTACAACTGTTTTCAAGCCAGGAAAAGTGATTGCAGAGAAAGGAACAAAACAAGTAGGGCAAGTGTCATCAGTTGAATGTGGTCAGCTTGTTACAGTTTGTTGTTTTGTTAATGCAGCAAGTAATACAACATCTCCTACATTTGTATTTCCATGGACGAATTTCGAATATAATATGCTGAATGGTGCTCCAGAAGGCAGTAGGTTTGGCTCATCCAAGTGGATGCATGACTGCGGAGAACTTTAAGAAAGTTTTGAACCACTTCATTAAGATGTGAAATAGTCAAAGGAAGATCCAGTTCTACTATGATGTTTTACTTGAAGACTATGTTCTTGAAAAATTTAACACAGGAAAAACTCTGGTGCACTATGTTTGAAAATTAAAATCTGGATGGGAATTGTTTGTTGGTCAAGGGAGGCATGTCAATGTCATTTGTTTATCCGAATGTTGAAGATATAGGTCTTATTAGAGAAAGTGATATCACTTTGAAGATGCCTGCTTCAGTCATTGGTGGAACTAATAGATTTTTTGGTTTGGAAGCAATTTAAGTGTTAAATTTCCTGCACTGTGGTAAAGAATTTTCTATGAACCATTGTTTTCTGTAAGACCATAATTTTTTCAGTTGCTTAACCTAACTTTTTTTTTTAATGTTCATCTAGGCCAAGTGTAACACTGCAAACAATTTTTTCCCCTGCATGAATGAGCATTGGGACGTCACTTAATCGATGATTCTCTTCCTGCTACTGCAATTTTGAAAAATAAATAAATTATACAGCATATAGTCTGTTACATGTGCTAAGTACATCCATAGTTCATATCGTTGCAATGTTACTACAACTCCCTGAAAAAAATCTCAAATACAAATTGTCCCATTCCTCCCCACTGCAGAACTGAGAGAGAAAGAAACAATCTTTAGTGAGTTACATGTCTTCCATGAATTTTTTTGGAAAAGTACAAAATAGTTCTGCAAACACCAGTTTGTACAGATATTCTAGATAAGAGTAATTATTCCAACATATTTTCAGACTATCAACAAGGAAGTTATGTGAAAAGTTGTAGGTTGATAGCTGATTATGATGCCCAGTATTTTATTGCAATATTACAGATCACGATACATCAAACTATTTCCATTTGAATAGTGTGGTGACGTTAGAAAAACTGCACTCATGAAAGCAACAAAAATTGTATATGAAAACTACAATAACTGTGTCTTATGCTGCACCATGAAACATCACCTGTTACACTGGGAAAACCCGCATTTCAACCTGTTTGCAACATCCACTAATACTGCTGCTGGAAAAATAACCCAATTGTTTTTTAGAAGTAACCGAGTAACTATCACCATGATGTCAGAAATGGATAAGGGGTGTTGGTTAACAGATGAACACATAAAGGCAAATCATGAGCAAAGTGTAATATTAGAGCATAAGTCAGATACTCCAAATCTATTTATTAAGACACACACTCAAAAAAATGTTACTAACCCAATCAGGAACATATAGTTGTATCATCAAAATGTTCAGTACCTAAGTAGTAAAGTAGATTATTTAAACAATCTAATAAATTCAAACAAATACGATATAGCTATCTTTACAGAACATGGCTGTAAATTTAATGAGATAAACACCATGCAAATAGAAAATTATGTCCTTTTAAGCTCCTTCTGCAGAGATAAACATAAAAGTGGTGGTGTATGTATATAGTATATACTGTAATATAAACAAGACTTTCAAAGAAATAGGTTGGTTAACAGACTATGGTAAAGAGATGGATTTTGAGGTTGTAGAGGTAGGAATATATATAAGTGAAGAAACTAGTGTCCTTATAATTGGAGTTTGGGATTACTGGAGATCGCGATTCCGCCAGGAGTTGTCATCATAACACTGCAGTGGTCAAACGCAAGTCTCCACTATAAATTATTCCCTAAGTACATTTAACGGTTTCATACTGGTGCAGGCTGTATTACAACATAATTTATGCTTGAAAATAATGGTCCAGGCTGTATTACAACGGAATTACTGCTTGATAATAATACGTCTTGCGACTGACTACATCAGTATTCCAACGATATTACTATATGTTGTTGTAGCGGAATCGCGATCTCCAGTAGACCCTGGAGTTTATAGGTCTCCAGATGGAGACATTAACTCCTTCCATAGATTGTTTTCAAAGCTACCACACAAAATCACTGTTATCTATGAAAACATTATAATAGCAGAGGATTTAAACATTGATGGGCTCTCATAGGTCAGATGGGTTGAAATGTTGAATGACAACATTGCTGCATATGGTTTAATTATCACAGAGCCCACTAGGGAAACAAATAGTTCTAAGACTCAGCTGGACTATATAATCTCAAACATTTCGAGCGATATTTGCAGAAGTTCTGTTGTAGAAAATTTTGTTACTCATCTCTATGGTCAGGAATTATTTATCAATTATCACCATGAAAAAAATAAGATAAGCAAAGGAATATCTGAATCAGGAAGAAGCATGTCCAAAAAATGTTACTAAACTTAGAGAAGAACTCAAAAAAACTCCTCAAGGAAATAAAGTTGTTAAGAGGGGCTAAATTTTAAAGTGCACTACAAACATATCTAGTTAATAAACGAGTTATATTATATAAATGAATTCTGATGTATTGAATTTGTTTTGTTTCTTTCGTGTGTCACTAGTTTTAGAATGATCTTATATATAAATAATGGTAATGTAATTTAGAGGTAATAATGATGCTAATAGTAAAAAAAAAAAACAAATTTATATAACGGTTTAAATTCTAGATTGCGATACCGCTATACTACCAGCGATAAAAAAAAAAATAAAAAAAATAATATATATATATATTGAAACGTTTGTTAATTCCTTTCTTGTAATGTGTTCTTGACATTTCAGCTTCCATCCGTTGCAAAAAGTCGCAAGAAGTTTAGATTGATGTGATACCTGTACGGACACTGGTTTGGCTGTGTTTACAGCGTTGCAGCGGTATCGCGATCTAGTATTAAACCTCACGACTACCTTCACTGCATCACGATCCGGAGTACAAAAATTTTATTTGGAGCAAGTATTTATTCAACTTATATTTATGTAGGCAAATGCCTACCATTAATGTTGGCAATTATCCTCAATATGATACACTGCTGGTATGAAGATATTTATCAACTGACATAGCGTACACCCTACAGAAATTAAATCCAACCGGTTTCACTGCAATTTCCTTTATAAATATATGTAAGAAAATTCCGCTACTTAGTCTGAACAAGAGTACTGACGTTATGCTTAATTTACAAATTATAACAGCTACATTTAAAATAGCTGCAAGAAAATACATACGGTTACAAACGAGTTCTATATACTGTGAAGACGGTGATACGATAAATCCAGACAAATTTCAAGATAACTTTGAGTAAGTTGCATCATAGGTCCTATTTTTACGGCGGCGGATTGTACTCGCGTACTATCTAGGAAGTCGTGACAAGAGCAGTTGCTAAGACGTCAACACTACGAGCAAGGCTTTTGAAACCAACTTTTACCACGGACTAAAATGCACTACAAGTTCGCTTGGGTGTGAAATTTGAAAAATAATTATGGTGTGCTGGTAATGATATTTCAGTCAACGAGAAAACAGTATTATATATATGTTTATCGACTGATTGTGGTCTTCGCCCTTTATAGATTAATGAAAGACAGAGTAATTAATTAGATCTTTATTTTCATTATATAATTGTATGTATAGTGGGGTATTCAGTAATTTATGGGAGAAGGTTAATTCGGTTTATTGGCTCCATTCTCCATACATGACGATATAGATTTCTAGATATTTTTTTTTTTCAACGCAATTGGTCCAGACTCCTTACTGGATGGTAATGGAAACGTAATTTGCTTCCGTTTAGGTTGTAATGCAGCTTGGACCACAGCAATAGCGGCATACGGGATATAAAATAGTGCATTCCCAATGTTAGGAATAATTTATATACAATCCGCTTTTATTATTAAGTCCCGATATATTGTATCTCTGGCTGGTGGCTGCCTGAATAACTACTCCTGTCACGGCTGCCTAGATAGCAAGTACAATCCACCACCGTAAAAATGGCCTTCCTGTTGTGCAACTTAGCAACAACTTTCATAAAGCACCCACTTTGTCCAATGACTCGTTAAATCAGGGACAGTAATAAGTTACGTAACCTCATCATCACTTGTTCATGAGAAGTGCTGGCTTGCAAGTTAACCCAATTCCCACAAGATGTCCATCTTCACATCTTGGAAAGTTGCAGCCTAGGCAGGTCTAAAAATGTGTCGGTCTGTTAAGTTATCTCAGCTGCCACAAGATGTCCCATCTTTACAACTCAGAACGCCAATGCTTGTAATACTAGCGAATACGATACCGACAATATTACTTTCTGTCACAACATGGCACCACATTTACGAAATTCCACAGGGCAGCCAAACCTGCAGGTAGAAAGAAACTAAAAACAAAGGTTTATTCATTTATTTGTCAATGACCGAATGCGCAAAATTGTTACAGGAACCAATTAAGTCTATTTTCGTATGTAACCCTCACCTTTTCGTGTGACCTAAGCTCTTTTACTTCAGGTTTAATTCTAAGAAGTAATTTATTACAAAGATTATGTTAATATTATGTAAACTTATTCTTTTGTTGCAAGTAGAATTTCAATCTCTCAGTCCTGAGATATTTAACGGCAATATTGATCTAGACCTCGCGTTTTTAGGTTCTAAAATCTTATTTTAGGTGCCTAAAATAAACTCTGTTCCAATGCAAAATAGGTTCTAAAAATACCGAGCGTGGTGGGTGAGCGGTAACGCTCTGGCCTCGGGAGGACGCGGTTTCGAATCCCCGTCTGGCCATCAAGATTTGAATTTTCTATGGTTTCCAAAAATCACTCCAGGCGAATGCCGGTATGTTTCCTTGAAAATGCCATGACCGTATTCCTTCCCGTTCGTTGGTCCCTGTCCATTACCGCCGCTGATGACCTCGACGTCGATCAGACGTAAAGCCATAACCGCTAGCCAAAAAGTTGTATAAATGTTAAAATAGGCTACAAAATTGTGGTTATGTTTATAAAAAACACGATCAGTAAAAATTTGTTAATTTAAAATTTAACAATGAGAAATGCAATTCAACAAAACATGATTGAATTTAATTGATTTCAGCTTGCTGCTAAATTGATTGTGTATTTGTTACGTACTTCTCATTGATGAAGAAATAAAATTGTAACATACATATTTGGATATTTATTTATTGATACAAAAATTCGTACATTATTATGATCGTATCTTTTCATTATATATTACTA
>JARYHS010014944.1:0-33154 GCA_031002005.1 Vandiemenella viatica
TGGCCTCGTATTCAGGACGACGCGGGTTCGAATCCCCGTCCGGGCATCCAGATTTGGGTTCCCAAAATAACTCCAGGCAAATGCCGGGATGGTTCCTTCAAAAGGCCATTGTCGATTTCCTTTCCATTCCTTGTTCTTGGTGCTTTCCCCCCTTTACTGACCTCATCGTCGACGAGGCGTAAAGCAACAAACAAACAAACCAATTGGCAATCATTGGGGACTGTCGACAGAAGAGAAAAAATTATGAATATCATACGCGCAACACGTCGTTTTTATATAGCTACAGATATAGTAAATTATAATAATTCCGTGTGGTTGTAATGCCCTGGTAAAACGGATTCTATTGGTTGCGCCTTCCACCCCTGTCTTAGCCGCTTTAACCTATCCCGGTAGTCCTACCGGATACAGGGGACCTACAGTTTAACATGGAATCCGAACCACGGAAGCGTTTTGGCGTACTTCATATTACGCAGCAAGTTGTGCCCAAGCGGAAGGTCGGCTATAGGTCTATAAAAATCCCAGCTGAGACATGGATTCGAACCGGCGACCTTCTTTCCCCCAGTCAGAAACCTTAACAACTGAGCCACCAAACCGCAACAGATGTAATGTTAACGTTAGCGTGTCGGTGACACGAACTCAAAAGATTTTACCTACCCAAAATCGTTCACCGCGCCTAAAGTTCTCACTTCAAAATCTAAAAATCTAGCTTCGTCCACAACCCGGTTACCATGGTTATGATCAGCAGCTTGTTGAAAATTTGCAGATATTCATGACCTTCATGTTACCAGACAAGTATGGAAATTATTTCTCATCTAAAAAAAAAATATTACTTGAATCAATGGAACATAATGGATGTATTGTAAATCCGTCAGGTCTATAAAAATCCCAGCTGAGACATGGATTCGAACCGGCGACCTTCTTTCCCCCAGTCAGAAACCTTAACAACTGAGCCACCAAACCGCAACAGATGTAATGTTAACGTTAGCGTGTCGGTGACACGAACTCAAAAGATTTTACCTACCCAAAAATCGTTCACCGCGCCTAAAGTTCTCACTTCAAAATCTAAAAATCTAGCTTCGTCCACAACCCGGTTACCATGGTTATGATCTTCATGTTACCAGACAAGTATGGAAATTATTTCTCATCTAAAAAAAAATATTACTTGAATCAATGGAACATAATGGATGTATTGTAAATCCGTCAAACAAACGATAAGTCTAATATTGTGCCAAACTGTTATCTGTTTGCAAGACAATATAGTCTCCTTGTTGGAATTGCAGAACCTGACTAATAAAAGTATTAAAGAGGCGTAAAACTGCGGCAATTCAAAGGTGTAGTGAAGACTTACTGTTTACTCTTAAGCACTCTCGTAGTTAAAGTTTATTTTATTTTATCTTTTCTGGAGGTCGAAACAAATTTTCATGGGAATTAATTGACGTTTACGGATTTTTTTATTTTTATTCGTGGTGCATAGAGATACACAAAATTCCTACAGCAAATTCTGCAAATTCCAAGTTAAAGTATTCCATCCGAAATAAACTCATCTCTGGAGAAGAAAGGGGAGAAATGTATTAAAAGAAGGATATTTTCGTCGAGACGTAACCTGAGCCTTGGTCTTCGTCAGAGAATCATACGTCAATATATATATAATAATATATATATATATATATATATATATATATAGCATGTTTGTGTACAGTTTACTTCTTAAAACTGAATACAAGTACTATTAACTAAAAAAAAAAAAATCTCAGCTATTAATCCTGGACGTTATTTTATTTTATTTGTGTTTGTGAACATGAAATGGTACAAATATTTTTCGTCTTCTGAAGTAGTTCACCTCCTAAGGAAAAAAAAGGAAAAAAAAGGAAAAAGAAAAAAAACACAGTTTTGTGTCAAGATTAATCAGTTTTAATTCTTATAATTACAGATTACAAACGATGGTACATATATTTTTTTAAAAAGAAAATCTTAGTTTTTATAATTATTGGGTTGTTGGCCTATCTTCCTTAGTTGCTCTGTTAACTGTTTTTATTATTGATCCTCTATCTTGAAACTAAACAAAACGCTTTGATGGTATACTCATTTCGTCTTTATTTAAGACATTTTCACTGCCAGTTTTGTTTCTGATTAACACGCGTAGGTTGCATGTGTTCTGTATAGCTATATGTTCCACAGCAAATTTTACATACGCTTTCGTTAAACGACAATTAATATAGAGAATACGTCACACTTTTTTGTAATTAAATTAGTTTGTAATTTTGCTAAAGATGTATTTGTAAATGGTTCCATAGTGACAAACTACGGTAAATACAGAATCTGGTGATGTGTAAACTCAAGATTAATCGTCATTTTACGAAAGCATATGGCAAAAAAGCAGTGTAAAAACACATTCGAACCTACATGTTTTAATCAGGCATTGAAGATTATTTATACAATGACTAAACACGCAGACCGTAAAAACATTTTGTTTATTTGCAAGATGGAGGACCAATGAGAAAAACACTTACATATTTAGCTGTGTTATATATTTTGGGCAATTACAATGTAGTGTGCCTTCTTGAATCAAATTTTTGGTCCTACTTTTGACAAGTATCCACTATAAAGAAGAGAAGAGGAATATTTGCGGGTCATCTTTCCGAGAGTCAATTTAGTATGGGAAGACAATAAAAATTATTCTTTCTGAACAATGATTTTCTAACTGAAAGTTGGTTCGTTTATTTTTTCAATGCGTTTTCTTATTTCCTCAAAAGATATTTGTTCCACTATTTCTTAAGTTAAGGTTTTTTTTTTTTTTTTTTTTTTTTTTTTTTTTTTTTTTTTTTTTTTTTTTAATATTGTGTATTTCTAGCGCTTAGACCTTTGGAGCGACAGTGAGGAAAACAATACTTAATTTTTCTACTATTGGCTTAACACCGGTTGTAATAATAGTCATCTTTTATATTTTATAACTCAAATGCAAAATATTTATTTAATACTTAATAAAGTTACTGTAGTACAGCTCCACACCTATTTGGAATTACTGCAAAGTCATGCAAGCCACAGCTGTCTCTGAACCCGTTACACTGTCAGGGTCCAACGTCATATAACATTACGACGTTACGCTATAAAACAATGTAAATAACGCAAGAGGAAATTTTTTTCAGAACTTTTGGTTCGTTTACTGATAACCGTATTTCAGCGCTTTGAACCTCTGCGCTACCTTTTTCGCAAAAGTAGATTTCGCGTCATATTTTCCATCCTGGAAACCTCTATTTGTAGCTTTGAATACGTGACGAATTATGTTGATGGTTGTGGGGCGATTGACATTTAACCTTGTCCAATAATGGTAAACTCTCATTGAAAATCCAATATTTACCAATTTTGCTTCACTACTTTAAACCGCCAACGAGACAGATTATTTCCTTGTGCTATACATTAAGATTATTTCTTTGTACTATATGTTCAGATTATTTCCTTGTGCTATACATTGAGAATATTTCCTTGTACTATACCATCAGGTTGCCGAAGATTGCCGGTTCGAGTCCAGCCGCAGGCATGGGTGTTCAAGTGTTGTGTCTGTGAATGTCATGTCCGTCATGTGGTGTGTCTAATTAGCTTGGGAAAAATTGCTGTCGAGCTGGCTGTATGGCCTAGATGCCGAAAGCCAAAGAAAAAAAAAAATTCCTTGAGATTATTTCCTTGTACTATACGTTCAGGTTATTTCCTTGTGCTGTACGTTGAGATTATTTACTTGTACTACACGTTCAGGTTATTTCCTTGTGGTATACGATGAGATTGGTATCCTCGTAGCAGCCGACCGGGAAGGTTGTGTATCGGGCTCTCTCACCGTGTGCGCGATCAGCTCGTCCCGAAGCTTGCGAGTTCGCGAGAGTGTTTATATTATTTTTCAATTCATTCAGTCTGAACCTTCCGAGTGATATAATTAGTATGTCAAAGTATTTCGTGGTACAACTAAATGATGGCTGACCCGCCGGATACGGGACAGACTATAAAGACGGCTTTAGAAACGTGCTACACAAACATCCAAATTCCAGTCTCACAATCAGTGAACTATACCACCAGTGATATGCCACACCCTCAAGCAGTAATCTTAACAATGAGCAACTATTTACTTCCCATGCTTCAGAAGAAGAGCAGCAACGCTACCACAACCCCAGCATTTACAGCAACAGCAACAACAACATCAGCACCAGCAACAGCAACAGCATGAACAGCAACAGCAGCAGCATCATCAACAACAGCGGCAGTTTCTGGAGATGGAAACTGGGGCGGGAGTCGTTCCGCCACAGGACCTGCACTTACCTCCAGGCGCAGCCATACACCACATGGCTCGGAGAGACGACAATCCTACAATCACGGGTGAGTCGAACCAGCCAGTGAAACGTAGATGTGTGCAGAGACCAGAAATGGGGCAGACCAAGGAAGTCCCACAACATTACAGACGGAAGAAGTAGATATGCTCGATACAACAAGGTCTATCGGAGGTTAATCTACCCCCAGCCACGGGGTTAGACCAACCCAGTCCTAACCACTCGCAATCTGATTCGATAGCTCCAACTTACAGAAGCAAAGACAATAGATACAACCCTACAGACAGTGGTCCGTACTATATTTTCGTAGAGAGCCTGGATAGGAATATCGGCAACTTGCACCCAATGGCTATAGGTAAATTAATATTCCAGCATAATAACAACATGAAAAGGGACATTATCAACATCATCTCCATGGGGAAAAACCGTCTTAGAATTGAAACTAGCACTGCAGGTGTCGCCAATTCAATAGTACAATTAGAAATCTTCAAATCAAAAAACTTAGAAGTATACATCCCTAACTTCTTGATCCACAAACAGGGAATTATAAGGAATGTGGACACCTCCCTGAGTGAGGAAGAACTTGTACAGGAAATAGTCTCCCTGTCCCAGTGGTGCGTATTAAACGCTTCACCAAAAGGAGCCAGTCGAACCAAGATCTGTAACACCCATACCCGTTTTTGGTATCCTTCCGATCTCAGAGCCTACCGACCCATGTAACGATACTCGGAACCCGATGTGCTGTGGAACCATACGTTTCCCCTTATCCAGTGTGCTGTTTGTTTACGGCTGGGCCACCGTCCAAGGCCAATGTAAATCTCGTGAGCCACGATGCAGTAGATGTGCTGGTCCCCACTTGGCGGTCAACTGTAATAATCTCTCAACTATATGCTGCGCCTCTGTCGTGGCCAATCATGCCACAGACAGGAATTGACCAGTGTATCTCAAACACCGGGAAGCAAAACAAGCCATCGCGTTCAGAACAAACGCATCTTTTCCTGGCAGAGAACAATAATTTCGTGGCTATGCTCAGGTGGTCTCTTCTACACCCCAATTAGTAGTCAAACGGATTTTCCGCCTCTATCAGCACGACTACAGCACTGTCTGCCTACTATACTCAACACAACAGTCAATGTCACCTCTACTGCAGGCACGGCCACAACAGTCAATACTACTGACGCAACATCTGACCATAGCACCACAACAACCACCACACTCAGATGCGGCACACCAAGTTGCACAGGCACTATCAGCTTCCAGTGGGGGCTCCATGCAAACATTAGTAAATACCTCTAGTATGCTTGAGCGCCCATTTTCACACAGCTATGAAAATACTGCTGCCGATCCTCCTAGAACTCTATTTACACCAACAGAGAGTATATTCTCTATGTAGCCCGAATCTTCAAGTTCTGTCAGCAAAACATTGAAAAAAAACCTCAGCAATAGGTATTCCTGGACTAAAGGCTCAAAGTCCTATAAAAGCTCTCGTTTTACTAAAGAAAACCCATCTTCAAATCTAAGACAACATTTTTTTACATACAATGGTCCCATGTCTCCTATTATCACAAGTAACCATCATCCATCGACCACTCAAACCTCCACCTTGCCCTGGGAGGGCGATCAAATTACTCACAACATACTGCATGTAGCATCTCAACAACCAAATGCCTTCAATAAGCCTACTGAGATACCTTATACCAAAAACGGAACCCTGTTAGAAAAAATATTTAATCTAATTATGCTCCTGATTCAAGAACCAAATCACCAACAGCAGATACATTTAACCCAACAATAATTTTAGGAATGCTGTCAAATAAACTACAAGATGGAGGAAATTAAGTTATAACAATGGAACGCTCGTTCAATCAGAGCAAATAGGAACAATTTCAGCGAGAATTAGGGGTTAATAACATTGCTATCGCTACCATAGCAGAAACCTGTCTAAACCGGGCACACCCCTCTCTTAAGGATACCATATAGTGTGCAAAGATAGGGATGATGGTAAAGATGGAGTTGCCATACTAATACAAACAGACATCCCTTTTGCAGTAACTCACATAGATCACACGCGCATTGAATCCTTTGAAGTTGTTGCAGCCAGAGTACGGATTCAGAACCTGAACCTATCTATTGTCTCTGTGTATGCTCCCCCTAAAACAAAAATCAATATTGGTGAGTGGCGCCATCTTCTACAACAAATTGAGGAACCCTATTTAATATGTGGCGACTTCAATGCCAATCACTCGTCATGGGGTTGCAAACGAACTGATACATTCGGGGACGCCATGGTTGACATTCGTAAGGCGAACTGGATCTTGTATTCTCAGTCAATCGAATCTAACATTGCACGAGTCCACGGCAACAAATGAATCATACAGCAATATCAGACATTCATCTCTATTATAAATGAAGCAGCAGAAATATCGATTCCCAGGCGGAAACAATTGTCAAATGCAAATAGAACCCCGATAACTTGGTGGAACGCGGAATGCTCACGAATAGTAGCCAAAAGGAAACTAGCCTTCTCAACATAAAAACAGAATTCTACAATGGAAAACTACTTAAGTTATAAGAAAATAGATGCCGAAACCAAAAGATTGATGAAGTCAAGGAAAAAAGCTCGCTGGAAGGAATTTTCCAATAACCTAAACAGGAATACGCCATTGACTACAGTTTGCAATATGATCAATAGTTTTAGAAAGAAACCGGTGGGCATGAAATTGTCAACTAATTGGCTGGAAGATTTTTCAAACAAGGTGGCCCCTCTATCAGTCCGATGTGGACCTTTAGAACCACAAAACCAGATCAACGACAAACTATGTTAGAAGAGGCCTTCCAATTGAGAGAACTGGAAATGGTTCTCAACTCAGCAGCAAACACGGCACCAGGAATAGATGATATTCACTATAGGATGCTTCTCCTCCTACCTCGTTCCGCTAAGGTCGTACTTCTACAACTGTTCACGGACATCTGGACTAAAAGTGAGTTTCCAGAGGACTGGACTACGCATATTATCATACCAGTGCTGAAAGTAAGTAACAACGCAAGTTCTTATCGGCCAATAACGATTTCTTCATGCGTAGCTAAAACCTTCGAGCGTATCATAAAACTGAGATTTGAATGGTGGCTTGAACACCACAACTTCCTACCTAACTCTCTGTATGGATTTAGGAAGGAAAGGAGTACCAACGACAATCTAGGCATTTCTCACATTAGATATAGAACAGTCCTATACAAAAAAGGGATACTTGTCGGCTCTATTTCTAGACATAACCGGTGCCTATGACAATGTCACCATTACTATACTAGTCGAAAAACTTAGAGCATTACGCCTCACAGTGGTATATCTGCGTGGAATATACAACCTGTTCCACTGCTGGACCGTCTATATTCGCCAGCAGGATAACCATCTGTATGGGCCGCGCATGGTATCCCAGGGAATCCCGCAAGGGGCTATACTCGGCCCAATTCTGTTTACTATCTACATATCGGACCTAGAGACAATAAAGGTGTTGATATTCGCAGACGATGTATGCAGCTACACATCATCTCCATCACAATGGTTAAATTTTTGGAGACTGAACGACGCTGCTATGAAACTAACGATCTCACCATCGAAATCGTCAGTTGTCGTTTTCTCGCGGAAACAGAACATTTATCGAGGGATGTAGATATACATCTGGGCCCTTATACCTTTCCTATTAGAACAGAGATCAGACACCTGGGACTCCAGCTGGATAGTAAATTGACATGGAAGGGGCACATTGACTACATATCAGCTAAAACAGATCGCTACTTAAATACAATGCGATCCGTAACTCGTGTATGGTGGGGAGCTGACCCTGCTATCTTGCTTACCTTGTATAGAACACTAATCCGCTCCATCCTGGATTACAGTAGCTCATGCTATGGGAATGCCCCAAGGTAAATCCTCCGTAAATTGGACATAGTGCAGTATCGGGCCATCAGATTGTGCATAGGAGCGATGAAATCTACAACAACAAACGCCCTATTAGTCGAGGCGAAAGAAATGCCCCAGGAATTACGTCGAAGATTACTATCTATCGTGTTTCTAACCAGGCGTGCTACCATTACTAATCACCCGGTGATCGAGAAGGCTTGCGAATACACAGCAACGAATAACAGGAGAGATGCTGCTATCGGCCCCAGAACTCCCTTGCTGGTTCTCAGCTACATCCAACTAAAACATATGATTCCGTTAGTAATTCAAGATACGATGCTACCTCTCTTCTCGTACCAGTACGAAATCTTTAGATACAAGCCCGATATATTTTACTTACCAAACTGGATTACAAGGAGTAACAAGGTAAACAGCAAGATAGAGAGTTTTTTGGTCTTAACGTGGCCGGAACACGTACAAATCTGTACTGACTGCTCGAAAATAACAAATGGGGTCGGCTATCCTTTCTTCTGCCCACTCACTCAAGAGTCTCAGAAAGTTCGCCTGCCATCAGAGACCACAGTACATACCGCAGAAACCATGGCAATTAGAGAGGCCATGAAATACGGCTTGGAACGCTTCAATAAATATTGATATTATCAGACGGGAAAAGCGTCTCTCAGAAGTTGTAAAATATGGAAACGATCAACGGAATGAACAAGATCTTATTCGACATACTAAATTTTATGTACTCAGCTACCGTTGAGGGAAAGGAAGTGCAGTTACTATAGATCAAGGGACACGCGGCGATACAACGTAACGAAAAGGTAGATCAACTGGCCAAGGAAAGTACTACGGACGGAGAGCAACAATATACGCGGCTGCCGCACGCCGACTTTATAACAATCATTAGGAAAGAGTTTTTCTCCAAATGGTCAGAATTATGGACTTCAACACAAACAATCAAAGGAAAGTTTTATCATCAATCCAACCTCATATACCTTCTAAACCATGGTTCGAAGATTCTAAATTGGGCAAAAGATTCAAAACATCCATAATACGCATGCGACTTGGACACGGTTGCTACCCAAAACACCTTCACAAAATCGGCGTCATGCAGTCACCTTTTTTTCCAGGCAGATCAAGAAGAAATAGCAGATATCAATCATATCATACTAGCATGCACCCTCTATCGGACCCTACAAAACAAATTGTACAACAGCCTGGTCAAGCTCAAAATTCCACTTCCAACATCAGTAGATATCCTGTTGAGAGAGGGAAGACACGATGTGTACGTTATTTAAGAGAGGCAGATATCTCCCTTTAAATAAAGCATCTATAATAATAATAAATTTTTATCTAAGTGTATGTGTATATATATATATATATACTATATATTATATTATTATTATATTTTTCAATTTACTTTAATTGTACTAAATGTAACGACGAATACTGTACATTACTGTTAAGAAATTATCATAAAAGTCAAGTGTTATTATATTAAATGTTATTGTGCACACCAAGTACAACTCGTACTTCAACCAGAATGTTATTCTATATGATTTACAAATTTTATTTGGTAAGAAAAGTTATGGAACTGTAATTGTCATCTCATTATACTAATATTGTATCACTGATTGATTTTATAATCCATTGTTAAATAAGGCTTGATTACATTACTTTAAAAGGTCAAACAGCAAATGTAAAAACTAATGTAATTATTGAAGCTGGCCGTATGGTCGATAGACCAAAAGCCATGATTAATAAATAAATAAAATACGTTGAGATTATTTCCATGTACTATACATTCAGGTTATTTCCTTGTGCTATACGTTGAGATTATTTCCTTGTACTAAACGTTCAGGTTTGGGCCCACGTGCCGAAGGTTGCCGGTTCGAGTCCGGCCGAGGGCATGGATGTTTAAGTGTTGTATGTGAGTGTGCTAGTCATGTCCGTCCTGTGGAGTATCTAGAATTACTTTAAAGACAATATACACATGGAGAAACTGAAAAAGCACAGGATGAACTAAACTAATACTTGAGCTGGCTGTATGGCCTAAGGAAGCCAAATGCCATATTTAAAAAAAAAAAAAAAAAAAAACACGTTCAAGTTATTTCCTTGTGCTGTACGTTGAGACTATTTCCTTGTACTATACGGTCAGCATTCACCCGCCTGTACTCATTTAAATTTGCCACTTCCTGAAGCTCACGCCACAGCTGCTGCCTTGCCTCTCCTATTAACTTCTGCATGCACTTAGCACAGCTTCCTGTTGCGGTGCTCCTCTGCCTGTGCGTCCTAAAGCCGGCCTGCCGTAATTCTGTGGGGCTCTATTCCGTCGTAATGTCTCATTCTGTGCCATTAAACATTTCCACTTCATGAATGACTTCCGCTCCATATCTACGCTTTCCTTTGAAGAACGCAGTATTATGGAGATTTATACAGATCTTTCTTTTTGTCAATTTCTGCTTTGAGGGAGCTCGGTAAATTTCTGGGAGTTCTTTATTTTTGCGTTGATATATTATTCTAGATTGTAATGATCAATTCATTAATGCAATGTCGTAAGAAAATTATAACTGCTTGTAAAAAGCAATGTTTCCCAAAGGCCAGTGATATTTTGTGTTTTTCAAGAACAGTGTACCAATCCAGGAAATAAAAAAAAAGCCAGAAACTTTTGAAACCAATGTTGTACCATTCCTTTCACTCCTGGTAACGGATAATTTAATTACATATGTAAATCTTCCAACCAGACACAAATTTAATAAATCCTCAACGCTGAAACCAGCTGTAATGTCTATGTTCTTCAATTAGAAATGCCTTTAGACATCAACTGAGATTCTATTGTTATCAGTTTCAATAAAGAACATTTATTCGTTACCCCAGACATCAAATTGTCACCTTCGCAAGAACTGCTCACCAAATCATACATGATACGAAAAATGAAATCACTTGCCCGCAAACCCAGCGTGGTGGGTGGGCGGTAACGCACTGGCCTTTCGTTCGTGGGGATGTGGTTTCGAATTCCCGTCCGTCATCCAGATTTCGGTTTTTCATTGTTTCCCGAAACTAGAAGACTATCGTTGCACTTTTTTCTATTCCTTACCTTCAGTCATTTTCCGTCTCTAATGACCTAGACGTCGATGAGGCGGAAAATCATAAGAAAAAAAAAAAAAAGAAAAAAAAAATCCCATTTATCCTACAGAATCACAATATGTATAGAATATTTACAATTTGATTGCTAACAAAAATCACAACTGACGGTTAAAAATAAATATTATTTCTGGCATAAGATCTTTCAATAGCTCATGATGCGTTTTTCGGCAACAATGAAATTTTTATATAACTTCGAATAATATTGAAACAATTTCCAAATCATGCTAGCTCGAAACAATTAAACGTTTCCGGGATGATGACATGAAATTACTCTGTACACTGATTTCTTTGCCAGGGCGTTTCAGTTCCAATTTGTTTGAAAACGCAAAGAAGATTGATTACACTTTACCATATTAATTGACTTCTGTGTGTCGCATAGCGAAGTACCTGGCCCTTCAAACCACCAAGAAACCATGATACCAATTTTTAATCAGCTGGAGCCTTTTTGCATCCTTTGATACACTTAAGTGAGATCACTTCTAAACATTTTGGATGAAGAAACTACCCATATCTGCAAAAGTTGGAGCTTCCTCTTTCTTCAAGGCCCCGGCATTAAGTAACAAGAGTCTGTTTCTGTCTTACTCTCCTTTCTTTTCCGAATTGAAGTTTCCAGTTGTCAGCCGCGGGAACCAAATGAGCCATTCAGGTTTAACCAGGCCGTTGTTTTCCCCCGTGGTTGGATTGTACATGAAAAATGAAAAAATCACACTTCTCATAACCTCTTTCAAATACACTTATACCACTGGTGGGAATCGCTCATACATCTCGTCTCATACGATCAACTTGACTGGGTCCCAATGCGGACTCGTTTGTGGCGTCTTCTCGAAAAACCTACTAGGGGCAAGTCCGCACCACCTATCTGTGTAGCAGGCCACAACAATAACTTTTACTTGCTCCTCCCCACAAATTTCTCCCCACCTTTATATACAATTCGCAAACAATCCGCAAATATACTGGGAGAAGCTTTTTCCCTTTACGCCTCGTCGACGTCGAGGACATTAGCGACTGGGGAGGATGAGGCCAAGTAATGGGAAGTAATTTGGCCATGGTCTTTTGCAGGAGTGATCCCTGCACTCTCCTGGAGTGATTTCGGGAATCCATTGTTAACTAAAACCTGGATGGCCATCCGGGGACTTGAAGCCGCTTTATCCCGAATGCCAAGCCCCAACCTTACCTCTCGCTGACTAGGCTCGGTCTGGAAGAAAGAAGATAACGTAGCTACTGCCTTTCACTGTTCTATGTTTAGATCGATTAAAAAAGAGCTTACTTAGGTAGTTCCTACATTATTATTTTTCAGTTTGCAATTGGCGTTTAACATCCGTTTATAATATTTCTTGAAAGTTTTATTTTATGCATTAAATACGAACACTTAATTCCATTTATCAGATTAAAAGGACTGAAGAAGTGACAAAATGATATTCAATATTTTGACAAAAATCTCTGAGTAGGCTCAGTCCTTAAAAAATTATTTAGTTACATGCAATAAATCAGGCAAGTGTTACCATAATGTTTGGTCCTACCCGACTGTACATAACTAAAATGAATTGGCTTCTCATTCGGGAATTGTACGAAATTATGTAAACTTATCTAATAAACACCTGTATTAAAGTCATCACTTCACAGTAATTATTTCACTAGTAAAACACCTGTTAGTACAGATAAATGATTTACACTACAACCATAATTTTTCCCAATTAAAAGCCAACTGAAAAGAAAGAATCGGTTATTCTAGGTGAGTTAAATTTTGTGGACGGCTCCTTATTAAGTTCATATCTAAGTCGAAGAACGTAGAGAATTCAAAGCATAGGCAACCGTTAGGTTTATTAAATCTGTTTTAAATGACAGATTACGTAAGTTTTAACATTCCTGGTGGGTGGGCGGTAAAGATCTGCCCTCGCATTTGGGGAGATGTGAGTTCAAATCGACTTCTGGCCACCCACATTTCCGTTAACCGTTCTCTCCAGAAATCACTCCAGCAAATGCCGAGATTGGCGAATTCTTTTCAATTCCTTACGATTCACCCAGAAACTGAGCCTGGAAGCCGGTGTGAATGATTTCCTACACGTAAAGTAAGGCGGAGGGATTCTCATCTCATCACTTGAACGAATTTACTTGTGACGAAAAGGGAAATGGTGAATTTATTTTCAATCTGATCCTCTGTTCGTCTCTCTCCTAATCATGGCGACGGCAACAGAGTCCCACACGGCGAGTTTCAGTCTGCTGAAGGAGATAATGTCACCATCGCTTTAGCTATAAACTATCACCACTCCGACGCCAATTCCTGTCGCTGCAACATTCCATAGCAATGAACAAATAATGTTAACACCGTTGATATCTCGAAGGAGTATCTTTGAGTGCGTTCCACCTCAAACTTAGCCTAAAAACCCAGTATCCTGTAGATATCTCATATACTCTTGAGTCAGCCAAGTTGTCTCCCAATATTCCATTAATTCCATTTGAGGACTTAAATTTAACAATAAAGATTAAGTTTGTATATTTTGCTTTTGAAGGCAGATTCTAGAGTTTCATTTCGAAGAAATGAGAATTACTCATCCTTCTTAGTTATTGAAGTAAAATTAAGAAATACCTTTACAACTATCATAAAATGTTCTTGTGTTTTATCTTGTGATAGCGGCCAAAAACTTAAAACTAAATTCAAATGAAAGTAGTGCAGCCGCAGATAACAGTACAACCTGGATGTCAATAGATAGAAAAAAAAAAAATTTTTTTTTGCTTATGGCTTTACGCCTCGTCGATGTCGAGGTCATTACAGGTGTGAAAGGACTGGTTCACGGAATGGGAAGAAATTCCTCCATGGCATTTTGAAGGAACTATCCCGGCATTCCAGAACGTTATTGAACCAAAACTATAAATATTAAGGAAAATAAATATGCATCGTTCTCTCACATAGTTTCCATCCCTATTTATGATTTGCTGCTCACAACATTTTTTTGGCAACATTCCTTTTTAGTTCCAGTTGTTTTAATATGACTGAACTGAAATTCCATGTGACAAGTCTAAAGATTTGAAGATATTTAAATAGTACTGAAATTGATTTATATCAGTAATTTGAGCTCTAGACACTTTTGGTTGATTTTGCAATCCGAAATTTATTCTTCTCTTTCTATTTTTACCCTGCCCTTTGGCTCAGGTCGTTACCTCATCATGCTAGTGTTCTGTGGTCGCCATGGGGTTCGCAGGTTCCAGCATCGGTAGTGGAAGAAATTTTCAATAATCGCAACTTGGCCTGTAGAGTAGGAGAGATTGTGACATCCACACCGAGTGAAGGCATGCCACTCCCGGTGTAAGTAACTGCATGATACCCTAACCAACTAACAACAACTTCCACATCATCCTCAACTGTAGTATAGATTCTGTCGCGGTACTGGCAGTATCTAAGCCAGCCACCCTTGTATCCCATCTTAACTGTCGCAGTGTTTTTTTTTTTCCTCTGTCCTGTCTCTTCTTTCAAAAGTTTCTGTCTACCTTATCCGATGGGCCCATGTAAACGGGCGGACGCCTGGACGCATGGAATACATCACAATCCCGTTCCTGTGATCACCTATAGAATTACTAACTTAATGCATGTGCAGAGACGAGCAGTAGATAACAGGACCATGCTTGGAGGAGCGGGTTTTGAGGGCTCCCCGATAGGAAAAATGGTGCGTGATTCCCAATGACCAAATTGCGTACCAAAATCTTTTAGCGTCAAATCTCAAACCTCTCCGCAGTATGAATTGAGTGAGCGCCTACTACACTATTGACAGAGTGAGGTGAGTGAGCGGTAACGCCCTGGCCTCGCGTTCGGGAGGATGTGGGTTTGAACCACTGTCCGGTCATTCGGATTTCGGTTGTCCGTGGTTTCCATGGTTTCCATGGATGAATTATTCCCGTTTTTACTCTCCAGTCATTTTCCGCTTCTAAAGGGGCGTCCATTAACTACATGAGGTGAAATAGGGGGGGGGGATCATCTCACCTATGGGGAGAGGGGAGGGTCAACGGAAATCTCACGTGACGTTTTTTCGAAATTCTTGTTGGACTGTAGAGCCAAAAAAAAAAAAATCTACAAATGACGCGGCAATCGAAAAAAAGGTCTCAAAAAGTGTTTAGAGGGCGATTTCTAGGGGGTGGGTCTTACGGAACAGATCTCACCAGAGGGGGGGAGGGGGGGTTGGGCCAGATCTTACGAAGTCTCACCAGAGGTGGGAGTGGGTCCGGAAATCCGGAAAAGCACCTCACGTAATTCATGGATGCCCTCTAATGACCTCACCGTCGATGAGGCGCAATGCCGTAACAAAAAAACAAAAACAAAAAAATTACTGTTGATGATGATTCGTCCTTCAGTAGAGGACGTTAAACTTGGGAGCCCCTTTTTGTTTTTTGGAAGTGTATGCGGAACAACACATACACAACAACACTTAAAATCCTCAGCCTACACTTCACAAATTTCACTCTTCACACATAAGATTTGAACACAACATATAGATGACGGATGTGGAGTACTCTTCACAATCGTCCCTCCAATGAATACTTGCGACGAAATGTTGCATTTCTGTGGAACTAAGGAAAAAACACTAGGAAGATGAATTCTTTTCTCGTCCTACCATACTAAACTGGAATCTTCTTTTGACAAGTCTTAGGAGTTGTGAAGATTTAAGTGTAATAAAAATTTATCAATTCGGTAATTCAAAATAGTTCTAGTTGATTTTTCATTCAGAAATTTTTTATTTTGTTTTATTTGAATCGCCGACTGTGGTAAGTGATGGATCTGTATTCCTGTTTTTAAGATGAGTGTTCTCTCATCAGTAACGATGGGTCATCTGAACACTCACTTTCCTTCGTGATCACGAGAATTTACTAAAAACTTAAATCAGGATATTAGGTTTAAATGAATCTGTCTACTAAACTGCTGCGTTTGTTCTTCTCCACGTTTCTGCTAATTTTCAAATATCAGTGCCTTTCATCAGACTTTTCTTGACTGCATACTTCTCTCCAAAATCAGCCCATCATCTCCTCGACATTTTTCTTAGCAATTTTCTAATCGTTTGGTTTCATATGATTTTTCACAACTCATGTAGTTTTACCGTTTGACATAATTCTGAAGTTGCTCGAAGAACCAGAATATTTATGCGAGTTTCCACGGTTCTGAGATGGTATTTGTTTCGCTTGTAATTTATTATGCGCATCTAGCCTCTTTCCGCTGCATCAAAAGTAGTTTTTCGGAATCTCTGTAGAAATCAAATTAGATTTGGCTGTTTTGCAGCTAACTTTCTAAGTCTTACCTCAATTCTGTGCTGACGTCTGAAGTCTGTGGCTTGGAAGTTTACGCCACTCTAGACCTGCTAACTTGGCAGCCACAGACTCAGTAAGTAAACAGTTTCCCCTTCGGGAAGTGAGGCGAGTTTGTCGGGAAGCACTTTTCCTCACGTAAAGCACGTTGATTTCCACGGATTAGGAAAGCTTATTGTTATGTATCAAGAGAAGCAATGGAATAACGACAGTCGGTTAGCGAGTAATAATTGCTTTCAGGAGAACACAAAAATTGTTAATGTTTTACTCCTGAAAAGCGTATGAACTCTTTTTTTCATGAATATGGGAATGATAGCATAGTCCTTGTAGTTACTCTATCGATAGGAAGATGGGTGTGTTATTATTGAGCCAGTAATAGTAATTTTTTTTATCAAAACATCTCGCTCTGCCTTTAATTTTCTCTTTTCCGCTCTTAAGAATGGAAAGTAAAACTAGCATCTTTTTTCTTATTTATTTCCTTTTTTTTTCTTTGTGGCTTTACGCCTCGTCGACGTCGAGGTCATTAGAGGCGAGAAAGGACTGGGAGAACGGGAAGGTATTCGGCCGTGGTCTTTTGAAATAACCATCCCGGCATTCACCTGTAGTGACTTGTGGAAACCGTGGAAAACCCAAATTTGGATGACCTGACGGGGATTCGAAGCACGCCCTGCGTAATACGCGACCAGAGTGTTACCCCTCACACACCACGCTCGGAAAACGCCTTAAAAACTTAGCTATCGCACAGATACGTGATAGACGTACCATTTCTTCTTTATGAAATTTATACTTTTCGGATGAAGGTGTTTAACGCATGACCCGACGGGGCAATCAACAAGCCATTGACCAGCTAGACTGGTTTGAGAAAGAATGTTATAGTCTTGTTATACGATACAGATTAGACGTTTTCTTTCCTGTTTCTGTTTCTGGCTCTACGACTCCTCTATGGCTGGGGCATTAGAGGCGAAAAAGGATTGAAGGCAAGGAAAGGGGAGGAATTCGGCTATGGCCTTTATGAGGGAACCATCCTGCCATTCGCCTGGAGTGATTTGGGAAAACCATGGAAAGCACAAATCTGTATATCCGGATGGGGGTTCGAAAACCCGTGTCCTCCCGAATGCGAGGCCAGAGCGTTACCGCTCAAGCACCACGCTCGGTCAGATTAAACGTATCGACGCATTGCTCGCTACTTGAACCTTTTATTGCTATACTTTTGAGTCTGTGTTGGGGCAGTGGGAACGTGAGGATTCACACACGCGTTGAGAAGGATTGGCGGACCACAGCAGGGACAACCTTTTCATCGTATGGCAACCTACAAACCGCCAAGAGACATGTCACGGCATCTGTACGGCTGTGTCCACCAGTAAAAGATCGAGGAGGCTAGCAAAGCAGGATCTGTTTTCGCGGAGTCTCTTACGACGTCTATCATTACGATCACATAGCGTGTTTTAAACGTAAGGAACGTGCAGCGTGTCAATTGGTGGATTGGTGACGAGTAGTTCTGTCTGAATCCAGCTGGAGATGCCCTCGCCAGTGCAATGGTCCTCGATTCTTTGTATATTTTCAACACACTCCTTACGAGAGGTGTTATGGTGTGGGGTGCCATTTCATAAGATTCTTGACCTCTACTGTGTAGTGTATTGCCACACTACATCGAAATATATTTGCGAGAAGCTGGACCAATAGCTCGTAGGGGAAAGTCGGACAAAATTGGGATCCTAACGGATCTTTTCCTTCTAATATTCATCTTGTGAACAAAATAGTCAAAATATGTGTTAAAACGATAAACTAATTCCTTGTGAAGAAAAAAAAATAATAAACCAGTCGTGAACAATAGCAATTAAAAATCATAAAAACACATTTTTTTAGAAGTGTGCAACGTCCCGGTTTTGTCCGACGTGGTTGGACAAAACCGGGAACTGTGAAGAGTAATAAAAAAGCATATTGTAAGTTTCCAATTATACTATTTATTAAAGGAAAACTGGCAAGATATGACGTATCATACTTACACAATTTGAAACTATATCAAAGCTACAATATTTTATGTTACTCTCTAAGGGTTAAACTTTTAGGCACAAAAATCACAAATGAAAGTTTGGTCTCGTTCATCTGCATTGCTGCACACTTCATGCGCCCACTCTTTGCAGTGAAGGCACTGTATCCAACTCTCCTTAGATTTAAAATGTTCATATAAACCGCTCCAAAAGATGCATGCCTCATCACATTCATCCTCCTCTTCGTCTGATGTCAAGGGTTCTTTTTTCTTTGGCTTATTCTTTTTCACCTCATTTTTTAGTTTTTTCTGTCTTCTTGGAAAGACTTCGCTTCATGGCTAGGTCTCTCTTGGTTTTTGATCTTTTCTTTATCTTCTAGTTTGAGTTCTAATTTTGTAGGGGGATGAAGTAATGATAGCTGTTTTTCCTCGCCTCTTGTCGGATTTCCTTATGGCCCTGGGGCCGGTTTGTACTGGAATAGGCGGCAAGACTGCAAAAGGACGCTTCATGTCTTGGTCCAGACCTTGAGAAGACGTAGGAGGTTGTACAGGGAGTGGAGCCTTCGAAGTCGGTGTTAACTGTTTCTCTATAGACCCATTCTTTTTCTCTCGCTGAGTTTTATAGATTCCTACAGGAAGGTCTACATCAGGATCATGTTGTTGTCCAGGCAATGTTTGAGGTTCAGCTAAAGGGTTCTCTTCCACTTCTAGGATCCTGGCGGTTGTTTCAGCGGGAGCAAAGAAGTGGTCTGGGAATATGTCACTGTTAAACAGGTAGATACCAGTATTTTTAAACCCTTTTATAGCAATTTATGCAAACTGCTGCCCAAAAATATGCAGGTCTACACAACTTTCCAATTTGGTAGATTGAAACAGTACGACCAGGATGATTGATAAGCCACTTTCTTACTTCCTGCTCATAACAAGCACTTACCATAAACGACACATCAAGGGGCTGCAGTCGGTGAGTCGTATGAGGAGGAAAATAAGATGATACGTTGTTTTCTCTAGCAGCATTAATCAAATTGCTTGTAGTTTATGCGGTACAAATAATTTGATGCACAGAAAACAGCAATGAAATTAAACAACAGGTTAATCCAGCGAATAAATTAATCTAGGCCCAACTCAATAATTTATTAACTTTAAAAAAATCGGTTTGATTTTGAATGTAAATAATTTTAAAAAAAAGTTTTCTATATAAAAATTTAATTAATATTTTTTATAGTTTTAAAAATATTTATAGATCTTCAAACAATAACTAAACAAGTAAATTACTTTTCAATCACGCAAAAAAATCAGTTGTCCAGAACCGGGTAGACTACAGCTATTCGTTATTCTAATGAATGAGTTAGCTTGTTTACAGGTGACATAATGCTATATAATAGGATCAAACGGTGGATATGAGATAAGATAATCAGCGTAGTCAAAGCAACAACATTAAATATACTCTCGAATATACTCTAAAGGAAAATAATACGAGAGCAGAACAATAAACATGCAATACTTCGCCCAGGGCTTAAGAAGAGAATGGTTGGCTCAGGAAGCTATGTGAGTCCACACAGGCAGGTGTCACCATATTGCCAAGACATGTAACCTAACTGATCCTAGAGAAGACAAAACACGTATGACGCTATTTCACTACTGGCTTCCTTGTCTGCATGGTGTACTGCTTACATAAATGGAATCTACTGGAAATTTATGGTTGCATTCTCCATACTTGCTACTCACACGCTATATATACATATATATATATATATATATATATATATATATATATATATATATATATATCTATAATATAAAAATGAATCGCAAAATGTGTTGGTAAGCGCATAACTCAACAACGCCTGGACCAATTCGGCTAATTCTTTTTTTTATATTTTCGTTAAGACACAAGGAAGGTTCTTATGGAGAGAAAAAACGCAAAAACTGGAAGGAAAATAGTAAAAACAACAATTTTCTTTTCCCTCAATCAAAACAAAACAAAGGCGCGTGTGATCAGCGAAAATAATATCACTGACGTACGTGTTATCATTATTTCCTCCGTGCGTGGCATTTTCTTGGTTGCTTTTAAATTTTCGTTCTCTCGAAAACCATTTGTGTGTTTATTTGTTCAGTGTGTTTACATTTATACCCATGCCGCCTACCACGAAAGTTTCGACTATGAAAATAGAATGCATCAGTTTAGAAGGATGCAATATTAAGAATACCTAAAAAGCAAAATCGATTACTGGTATTTCAGTTGAGAAGCGATATGCATTATCGTCTGACGATCGAGCCACTTATCCTATTATTTTAAGAATGTTCTGGTAAGCCGTGTGGTGATGGGTTCCATTCGTTTTAAACTATGTTCGGGTAGAATTCATGGTGATTGAATTGGTTGCGACTAATAATGCTTTCTAACTTTTAAAATCTTCTATATAAATAAAAATGAATCGCCAAATGTGTTGCTAAGTGCAAAACTCGAGAACGGCTCGACCAATTCGGCAAATTATTTTTTCCTTCATATTTTCGTTAATCCACAAGGAAGGTTCTTATGGAGAGAAAAAACGTAAAAATTGCGAGGAAAATAGTAAAATCAACACCTTTCTTTTCCCATACAAACCACCCAATCAAAATAAAATGAAACAAAGGCGTGTTAGGATTAGCGCTGGTATGCCTTCAAGTTGATTAGACTGTATGGATATTAATCTATGCCTGCCCAAAATAAAGTTCGAAGGAAAAAAAAGGTTTGCGTGTCATCAACGAAAATAATATTACTGCCAGTCAATCAAATCAAAACAAAGGCACTTTATGATTATCTTTGGAATTGCAAAATGATTGATCGGAAGAAATGGTTTCAAAACAACTCATTGGCATTGGTAATGACAAAATCCCTGTAAACGTTTTGAGTGGCGGCATTACATTTCCTGTCAATTTTTGGTTGAACGACCGAACTATATTACAGAGACAAAAACACGGACGTTAATTAAATAAATTTCGAAATTCAAAATGAAATTTCCGGTGAATTAAGGATATACAAATCAGTTGATTGCGCAACTAACCAAGATGATGTCGTCAACTATCCACCAGAATTTTTTAACTCACTGGATTTGCCAGGATTGCTGCTTCATAATCTTATATATATATATATATATATATATATATATATATAAATAGACGTGTGTTTTCATATATTTCACTTTTCAACCACCACTACCAAACACAGATCACCGGTCTTTTCGTGTGGAAGTAACATGGAGTTTCATGTCGTGCACAACGTTGGCCGAATGACGATAGCTGTGGGGATGTGGGAGATATGATGATTAAAGTTGGCCAATGCATTTCGTTTTCATATTTCGATCAAAAATTTGTGTCTTCTTATACTTCTCTTTCCTGCCACAACTACATAGCATAGACCATTGGTGTTTGTGTGTGGTAGTAGAATCGTGTCTCCTGTCATGCACTATGGTTGTTAGATGTCGGTAGCTATGGGGGTGTGGGAGATATGGGGGTTGAAAGTGGTCGACCTGCGGCAATTTCATATTTCTGCCAAAGACGCATGTGTCATGGTGTATCACTTTTCAGCTAAACCTATCTATCGCAGATCACTGGCGTTTGTGTGTGGAAGTAACACAGAGTCGCCTTTCGATCACAACATCAGCCGAATTTCAGTAACTGTGGTAGTGTGGGAGATATGGTGGTTGAAAGTGGCCGGTCAAGGATATTTTCGTATTTCGACGAAAGACATGTGCCTCCGCAAATGTCACTTTTCTGCCAAAACTACATAACATAGAGCATTGGTGTTTGTGTATGGTAGTAGAATCGTATCTCCTGTCGTGCACTATGGTTGTTAGATGTCGGTAGATGTCAATACAAATTCTTTACAAACACGAACGAAGTCGTGGGTACCAGCTAGTATATATATATATATATATACATATTTCCAATTTTGAATAATTATGAATTTCTGCAAACAGACGAAATTAATATCTCACGTATCATTTATCCAAATGTATCGTTACCCAAAACAGTACCTATGTTATGTGCATAATGTGGGGAGATCTCTTTTTTTTTCTTTTTTTTTATCTGCTTTACGTCTCTCAACAGCGAGGTCTTTAGAGACGGGAAAGGATGGGGGGCAAGGATGGGGGCAAGGAATGGGAAGGAATTCGGCCATGGCCTTTTGAAGGAAGCATCCCGGCATTTGCCTGGAGTGATTTGGGAAACCATGGAAAACCCAAATCTGGATGCCCGGACGGGGATTCGAACCGCCGTCCTCCCGAATGCGGGAGATCTCAGACAATATACTATCACAGTCGCAATCGTTCATGATTTGAATTTTTGCCATGTAAAACTTTTCAAGACAAGTGCGCCTAACTTTTTTTTTTTTTAGTAAAGAGTCCTTTCCTGTATGAATATACCGATGCTAAAGCGCACTTATTTTAATTGCTTTGAATTCATTTCTTCTACACACCAACAGAAACAACGTATTTGTGATCATATTTTAAAATAAATAAATATACAACTCGAAATTTAATCTAATTCAAGCTTTTTGAATGATCCATGAGTACTAAATTTTATTGTTAAAACATAAATAACCCTTCACAACAATTCAGCCAGTTTCAAGTGTACTAAAAAATTCATTTTTATATTATTATGATTTACACAGTCCAGTCACATTAATGTATTTTCTGTAAGAAACTTCTCCAAAGCAAGGACAAATTAAGACTTTATTTTAAAAAAAAGTCTTGTTTTAAACCGGGCTTGAACAGTAAAACAACGCGGTAAAACCGTTCGGTAGCAGACTCACATACATCAGTTCTTCTGTTGTCGAAGAATTGGTTGATTTTCGTTTAATTGAATTGTGATGGAGTGCACGCTCCGGTGACTAATGTACTAGAATACTACATTATAACGCAGGTTACTATTTGGCGACTGCTCTGCTGGCAGTAACCGGCATCCGAAGCAGTGTTACTTGGTTCAAGCCCCTGTGATGGAACAAGTTTTTATTATTTAAGTTTTAGTTAACAAGGTAGGAGAGGTGGAGCTGCATCATTTACAATCACCCATATTGCAAATCAAAGTACTGGGTTAAATATAAAATTTCCTCTACTATACTAGATAAATGGTATATGGCGATGATGCTTCGTTAATCGCTTTTTGACATTAAACCTGAAGGCCCTTGACGCCTTTTCGAAGGGTAGATCTGTATAGACTAGTATCAATTTTTACCTTGTTCCCCCCTTCATACATACAACACAAACAACGCACTACATTTAACAAAAGTCGTCACATGCATTTGTGTTAGACTCACACTCACGGATGAAAATTATATTATTAGCCCACGACTGCTGGAGAAGTCCCTGACCTGACCAATACAGAAACCTAAGGTACATTTGTTCCTCGGGACATTAATCTGTAATTTATTCGTAATAGATAAAAAACGAAATATTAACTCACAGAGTTATACCGGCTGAAAACATGTATAGATGGAAAAAGTGGTATTTGAAATCCATATTATCTTCTTTCAGCAGAGTTTAAATCGTTGTAGAGTTCCGCTATTTGATGAAGAGAAGGCGGATGAGTATGTTTGCGAAGTAATTTCATCGCATTTCCAATTTCCCGTCGAAAATGAGGTCTGCGTTAAAACGCTTTGTGAAATGCACCTCTCCGCGGATGTTTGCCAAACTACTTGAATAAAATTTAATTATCTTCGAATTTCTACAGATTGAAGCCTACAACAAGATCCAAATAATGGCAGCCATACTCATGAATAATGGTATTCGGTTTGAGGGTTTGACGTTCAAGGGAATGACAGCTAAGGCGTTGCAGTATTAAAGGCTAAGGTTTTAGGTTTTTTATCCTTTACATCTAACTTTAATACGAGATTCGCGCTATATGGGAGAAAATTTGAATTTTTACCATCTGCTTATTGCACTGTGTACATATTGGGGGCAAATAGTGGATGGGATAATGCTTTTGGTTTTGCGCCTAGTCGACGTCGAAGTCATTAGACGCGGGAAAGGACTGGGTACAAGAAACGGGAAGGAATTAGGCATGGCCTTTTGAAGGAACCATCCCGGCATTCGTTTGGAATGATTTCAGGAAAACCAAGATCTGGATGTCCGGGCGAGAATTCGAATACGCGTCCTCCCGAATGAAAGGCCAGAGCGTTACCGCTCATCCACGTCACTCGGTGTAATATTTACAAGTTTCGGCTCCGATATGATACCACATTTCCTCCAGAAATGGAAGCTTGGTATATGAATCACAGACAATCGTATCGCTGACTGAATAAAAATTGTGATCGCTGGCATTAATATACCTGACTTAGTGACCACATGAAAATTTGCTAAATATCACTATGTTTACAATATGTAATATAGGTGTTTTAAAGAGAGAACATTGTTTTCAGACAGCCTTAGAAGTTTTACGTCTTTAAAATATTTAATATGCTGTTAAATGATCAAGAATATGTTTGCTAAAATTTTCTGAATTTATCAGTAGTTTCGTCATGCCAGTTTGGCTGCGCTCGTTAATGTGGCACCAAGTTGGCCCGAGCAGGTACAACGTCCCCAGGTTCAAATCCCGAACCCAGCGTACCGGATTCCTAATTGCGGTTGTTAGGTGGTTTCCCGAATCCTGGGACGGTACCCAACTTTCGCCTTATAAACTAAACATTTCACAAACAAAGATACTCCTATCACAGAAAATATAAGTTACACAAATGGATAACAGATGGAAACACTTAAGCTCCCCCCCCCCCCATCCCCCCACCCCCAAATGGAATAGGTTCCTGACGGCAAGCGGGAGATGAACCAATCGGCCCCTGAAGCAGGTATGGTGCAAATGCTTCATATCTTTAAAAGTTCATATTGATCAGTACTCACGACCCTAGGAGGCATCATCAGTTCATAATTTTTTTTTAAATTGATAAATAATAGTATTAGTAGTATTGATACAGCCACTTCAGCTTTGATTAGAATAAGTAGTTGTGTGTATTGAAAATATTGATTTGACTAGCATTTCGAATGCTCGAGAGCAAGTTAGGAGCGTATTATAGAAACTTAGATTTAACTGGCCGAAGTGATCAGAACTACCTTATGAAAGGATCTCGTACATACGCACGAGGGCTTGAATCGCCATCCGGCTATCCAGATTTGGATTTTCTATGTTTTAACAAAATCACTTCTAAAAAAAGTGCTGTACTCCGTACTGTAATGAAACGTTTCAGTCCTCGCTAGTAGGAGTGGCGTCTGGTAAATATTGGAAGACTTAACGTGACAAAAGACAGTCGGTGATATCTGTGATCCGTACTTGTGAGTACAAGGAGTGGTTATAACTTCTACCTGGGACCTTGGTGCAGCAGCGACCCAATTTTCATCTACATCTACATCTACATTCATACTCTGCAAATCACAAACATTGTGGGTGGCAGAGGGTGCTAAGCACCAATCCTAAACCCGCCCATTCCAATGCCGAATAGTGCGAGGAAAGAAGGAATACATGTAAGTATCAGTACGGCATCTTATTTCTCTAATCTTATCCCTCCGGTCATTGCGACCTAAATAGGTTGGCGGAAGAAGTATTTCATTGCACTCGAAATTTAAATTTTTTCGCATATTCTCCAATAAATTCGAACGCAAGCTACGTCGTCTGTCTTCCAAACTATCCCAGCCCAATCTATGTATCAATTCTGTGACGCTTTCATAAGGGCTGTAACAACAAGTCACGAATCTAGCGTCTCTCCTCTGCACCCTCTCAACTGACTGAGTCAATCAGAACCTTGCGATACGGATCCCAAACCCTATAACAGTAATCCAGATGCGGGCGCACTAGTGTTTTATACGCTATCTACTTTGTTTGAGTATTACAATTCCTCAAAATACGACCTATGAATCGTAATTTAGAATTAGCCTTGCCTACGACGGAAGTTATGTGCATGTCCCATTTCATTGAGGAATCTGAAATTTTCTGAAAGAACTTCCTTGTTTGCTAATACAATGTCTTTTCAAGTGTGTGTAACTTCTGTACTGGACAGTTGGCCCTACAATAAATAGAGATGTCCCTCTTTTTAGGCAAAAGCAGCAATCCTATACCATGAAACTGTTGTATGAAGCTGTGGAATATTTCACCGAGCGTGGTGGGTGAGCGGTTAACGCTCTGATCTCGCATTTGGGAGGACGGGGGTTCGAATCCCTGTCCGGGCATCGAGATTTAGGTTTTCCATAGTTTCCCCAAATCACTCCAGGCGAATGCTGGGATGCTTCCTTCAAAATGCCATGGCCGAATTTCTTCCTGTTCCTTGCTCCCAGTACCATCCCGCCTCTAATGACCTCGACGTCCAATAGGCCTAAAGCCATAAGAAAAAAAATTGAAATATTTCCTGTTTCACGTTTTTCAGGTAAACTGTTGTAATGGATTGGCTGTGACGTAGAGTCGACATCAGATACTCAGGGGTAGTTCAATAATTTCTGTAACATTTATGACTTACAGGATCCTTTAGAGGTGGTAATGACTTGATGTGCACATTTTCTGGCGATACCGACCTACCAAGAAAGAAGAGTAGCTCATAAAGGTGGGTTCCCACGGCGCGTGGTTATGTAGACCGTGCCACATTAGCCGAAGTGTACGGATCAGCACCTGTCACAGGCTAGCCATCGCCGCCTCCCCACCATGTAGCCTCGTGTCGTTTCAGCTACCTGGGCGTTTGATGTTTACCGACTGGGTGACGGATAGAGGCGTGCCATCCCTGCTAGCACAGGCGGCTCCCTTCCCATGGCCCGCTGTTGGTAGCTGACCGGTCCAGCCGGTAAATGCGCGGGCCGTGGGAAGCCATCTTATACACCATTTAGAGACCCTGACTGTGCGCTTATTGCCATCACTTGATCATTTTGTTTTGATTTGACAGACCGTTTGCTGATACGGTGATTCACGAATCCTCAAGTATACCCACTTTTAACATTCCTTGATACACCAGTTGAAAATACTGGCATGTAATAAATTTTTGTGTTTGGTATTTAAAATTTTTCCTGAAAAATTTACTGTAGAAATCGTGTTGACATCAAGCAATGTTCTACACCATATCTCGAAATAAATTGTAAAATATAGTAATTTTATTCATTTGTAAAATAATTCACCGTTTCCTCTTTGACCGGATTTGACAGTAATGGTGTCAAAATATTAATTTGACTACCCCAAATTATTAAAATCTTTCTTCGATCAGGCTTTACGCCTCACCGTCGTCGAGGTCATTAGAGGCGGGAGAGGATGGGGCAAGAAACTGGAAGCAATTCAGCCATTACCTTTTGTAGCAACCATCCCGGCATCTGCCTTGAGTGATTTCGGGAAACCACAGAAAACCGAAATCTGGATATCTGAACAGGGATATTAACTTCCGTTCATCCGTTACCCCTCGGCGACCGTGCTTGGTTAAATTATTACAAAAAATTTACTTGTAACCATAATCAGCATAGTGAAATGACTGAACCTACAGGGCCCATCTTCACAGTGAACATTCTAACAAATTCCTAATCAAGTGATGTAAAGTATATCTGTACTGTTTTACTGAATCTTACACTGAAGAGCCAAAGAAACTGGTATAGGCATGTGTATGCAAACAGAGATATGTAAACACTCAGAGTACGGCGCTGTGGTAGGCAACGCATATATAAGACAACAGGTGTCTGGCGCAGGCATTAAATCGGCTACTGCTGCTACAATGGCAGGTTATCACGATTTATGTTTGTTTGAACGTGTTGTTATAGTCGGCGCACGAGAGATGGGACATAGCATCTCCGAGGTAGCGATGAGGTGGGGATCATACGTACGAACATTTCACGAGTGCACCGTGAACATCGGGAATCCGGTAAAACATCAAATCCCTGACATCGCAGTGGCCGGAAAATGATCCTGCAAGAACGGGACCAACTACGACTGAAGAAAATCGTTCAATGTGAAAGAAGTGCAACCCTTCAGCAAATTGCTGCGTATTTCAATGCTGGGACATCAACAAGTGTAAGCGTGCGAACCATTCCACGAAACATCATCGATATTGGCTTCCGGAGCCTGAGGCCCACTCGTGTACCCTTGCTGAGTGCACTACACAAAGCTTTATGCCTCGCGTGGATCTGTCAACACCGACGTTGGACTGTTGATGATTAGAAACATGTTGCCTGGTCTGACGAATCTCGTTTCAAATTGTATCGAGCGGATGGAGATAACCTCATGAATTCATTGACCCTGCATGTCAGCAGGGGACTGTTCAAGCTGGTGGAGGATCTGTAATGGTGTGGGGCGTAAGCAGTTGGAGAACTCACTTCTGAGTTTAAACTCCTCCGCTGGACACCAAACTCCCCAGACATGAACATTATTGAGCATATCAGGGATGCCTTGTAACGTGCCGTTCAGAAGAGATCTCCACCCTCTTGTACTCTAACGGATTTATAGACAGCCCTGCAGGGTGCATGGTGTAAATTCCCTCCAGCAGTACTTCAGACATTAGTCGAGTCCATGCCTTGTTGTGTTGCGGCACTTCTGCGTGCTCGCGGGGGCCCTACACGATATTAGGCAGTTGTACCAGTTTCTTTGTCTTTTCAGTGTATTATACCTCATTTATATCTACTACTTTCCACTAAACATTTTTTAACTTTTAAGAGAGCTCTAAAGAAAGGATTTTTAATCATATGGTTCGCATGTTCCTTTTAAACATGTGCGTTGCATTAGAACAGGTGGTGTTATAAAGGAAGACACAGTATATCAGTCTCCTCGCCCCTACCGCCAAATGCTTCTTGGCGAAGATAATTGTACTGGAGAGAAAAATTGCTGCCTGGAGCCTCGGGGACGAAAACAAATTCTGCTGGAAATGAGTGATGCTCCTACACGAGACAGGCAGAGAGATGGTGAACGACACGCAAAACTTACTCCAGTCGCACGAGCTGGGACCCAAGTAATTCGTATGAAACATTTTGCCAGTTGGGCTACCAGAAAGATTTGTATCAGAACCACCGTACTGTGGGCTGAAGTAATTCTTAGCAGCAAGCTTATGAGTATGTACTATTATCTGCTCATTCAAGCATCTACATTTACCCGTATTCGGCTAAACAAAATATACTTCTCCATCAGCGTCGATAGAGCAGCAATAATTTTTTTGCGGTATTAAACCTAATAAATGAAGGCAATCATCAGATTTTGACTTAGTGAGTGATTCTGGGATTTTACACACATATTGGTTGGCCAATTCCGTTCCTCCCTGATTCGAAGTGCTCTGTCGCTCATGCTTCTGGCTTTACGCCTGGTTGACGTCGAGGTCATCAGAGGCGGGAAAGGACTGGGGGCAAATAACGGAAAGGATTTTTTCCATGTCATTTTGAAGGAACTATCCCGGAATTTGCCGGGAGTGATTTTAGGGAAACTATGGAAATCCCAAATCTGGTTGGCTGAACGGGGATTCGAATGAGAAGTCAGTGGTTACCGCTAATCCGCCACGCTCGTTGGAAGCACTCTTTTACATTTTCAGATGCCTGCGATAGTTCCCGTTGAGTGGATAGAGTTGATTGTGTTTAGTATGTAAAAATCAATGGAAGGAGTTGTTGAAATTAGGTGTCGGCACATTCAGAACTACTATTCCGAGGTATACCAAAGGGGCTTCTCCATTGGACGGATGAATTGCCTTAAACAGTGTCGAATTCCTTTACTCCATATGGAATGCCTACACCAATTTTGTAAACAGATCAAACCTTAAGTAAGAAATAACATTGTACGGATTTAAGACTGAGTTTCAAATTGCGCTCAACATCACATGCTATAATTTCCTTTAGTTTATTCTACTTCCTGTCATCCATTTATCAAGAAAGTGTTAAGTTAAACACCAACATAAGACCAGCAGGTAGTGGCAGTCTACTTTGATGTAATGCTCAGCAAGACGTCTCTAATTAGGTGAAAACCTAAAGTGGCCAATGGGGACTTGCCTACACACGGTTGTGGTGAATGTTTTGAGAGCTAATGATGCAGTACTTGAGTAGAATTTTCCGTAGTACTTTTCCATGTGATTGTCCTCAAAAGATTGCGGGGCCGGCAGCAAAAATCTGAATTCTGACTTAGCACGAATAATATCCCTGTCTTGTCGGGTGTAAGAGAGGAGTCGTATAGCTTAGAGAAAGTGGAATTGTATGTCTTTTAGTCCAGCGAGACGCTAGAAAGCGGAGTTGGATACCTGTGGAGATGAGGTAAGTTTGCCGAGATAGAGGGCCGTTGGTTTCGGGCTTCCAAATGGACTTGATACAATTGTTTTTAGAGAGGAAAGAGAAACGGGGTTATATATTCTTGCTATGTGAATTATCATGGAAGAAGGTATTATGTTCAGTGTTTAAGCAGACGATTAAAGTTGTCAGAAGATAGCCAGTTTTCTCATTTTGCAGTAATGCTCTCATGAATATGAATTTATGTCTCGTATATAAATGCACAAATTGATATTCTTACCTCACACAGAAAGCTGTTGGTGTAAGTCGCAGCTTACAGTTTAGTCGGTGCTCGAAGAGGATACGGTTTAGCAGCTAAAGAAGGGAGGGACTGAGCTCCTTGCATTTCTGGCGAATTCCATGTCAGGACTATTACTCCGAGGCCGCTATTTGTAGCTAGGTGTAGCTCCCATTCCTTTGACATAGCCAAACTCACCAAATGAAGTCAGCTTACGGAGTGCTATCTCTCGGGATGTGAAGAATATGGGAGAGGATTCTCTGAAAACAGCCTTCTGCCATGAACCATATGTTGCAAGAACACGACAGCTCATATTACCCTTTCTTGATGGGTAACGGAAAGAGAATATTTCCTCAAAAGAAATGTAACATGTATAACCATGGCAATTGCAAGAAATTCGACACGTACCAGCTTCATGTATTCATTTTAAATCATGCAGGTATATTGTTGATGTTAATTCCCTGATTACTGGAACTTTTAATGGTATTTATTATAATTCTACCAAACATTTCGTAGTATTCATAGAGTTTCATGTTAATATAAGTGAGCTAATTGAATATTACACTTCAACCATAGTCAGATGACAGGAAATTGATATCAGTTCACTGTGAATCACGATAAATATGGGAAATATTTTATTTACATGTTAGGTTCGTTTATAGCCAACGTTCGCCAGTGAACATTTTTTCTGCTGATTCCCAAAGATAAGAACTTGATAATGCTGGAAACGGTTTCATATTTTTTATGTAATTTCTGACTTATTGTAGCGCGGAATCCTGAGATTATTGCAGCTATCAAAGGGAAGGACATGGCGTATCAAAGATTAGTACTGATTAAAACTTACGCCTTGTTCTGTGTTAGTGATGGTGGAAAAGGTGTTTACGGAAACGTAAAACACGTAATTAAAGCAGCCAGAATGAAATGTTGAATATTTACGCGTGAGAACATTTAATCATGTCTGGAAGAAGAAATACAGTTCATTTTTAAGCTACCTGACTTTTTTTATTGCCCGATATTTTTTAATAAATATTGAACGTTTTGTGACTTACATTAGGATAACATGTTTAGTATACATATTTATAGCTCTAAACGTACCTATAATAAAGAATTCTACATGGATGTAGGATTAGCTATTGTTTATGATTTGATTATTTTCAATGATATTCTTTTAATTATTATCAAATATTTTCCAAATTATTAAGGGATTCCTCTACACCCCGATCAGAATTTTTTATTTAAATTTATTATTCGGCTGATTAATCTATAAAAATACTTCTATAATAGTTATTTAAATAAGTGGAATCATCAAGCTGCTTGAGAACTCAGATGAACAACAACCACACCTCAAAGCAGAAATGTAAATGTAAGTTGCAATATGATTCCTACATTTATTTTATGTAAACAAGACCTGACGTACGAAATTAAAATACCGAAATTATGTAAATGTAAGTAACATTATTATTCCTATATATAATATTAATTTTATTCTATATTTACAACAAAATCAATTCTGTAAAAAACATAAATTAAAATTAAAATCGGGATCATATTTCAGAATGACAGTGCACGCCGAAGGTACATACCTCGAGGAAATGGCCTACAATATTCGCGTACAAAGATTTCAGACTACGAAAGCTATTGTCTGCACCTGAAGGGAATAACAGTAGGTATAAAAGGCCGGAGTGAGCCCACACAAAAGAACTGTCAATCATTTTCACACCTCTATTGTTCTCCCCCCCCCCCCCACCTGTCAATCATTTTCACACCTATTGTTCTCTCCCCTCCCACTTGACTAACCACTTGACTTGAGGGCCACTTGACTAACCACTTGACATGAGGGCCACTTGACTAACCTCAGTTACACCCCTATTGTCCTTGACCACGCACCCCTCTGGCCGCACCAGGTGTGACGCAGCCGTTGCCAGACCACTTGAGCGAGCAACTGGACTTTCGGACCAGATGTCGACATGTCGCTCCTTTTTCCGAACGAGGAATTCGCGGAGGTATTTGCCAGTGCGTGCCGAGGCAAATAACAGGTACATGCCGAGG
>JARYHS010014945.1:0-10301 GCA_031002005.1 Vandiemenella viatica
AGGTGCCAAGCACAAACGTCGAAAGTATATACCTTTTAGGACTTACAGAATATTGACAACTTATACATGCACACACCAGTGTCAAGGATCATGAAAATATGCTCGGCCTCACAATAGTGACAGATGTTTCGGAATTTCTTGAGTTAACAGTCTGATCCTCATTCTGTTTCTATTTACCGCATACTTTGACAAGGCGTGTAGTGGGCATTCGCCTGGAGTGATTTCAGGAAACTATGGAAAAAATAACTTAAATCTGGATGGTCGCTTCCCGAATGCGATGCCAGAGTGCTATCGCTCGCCCAACAGTCATCGTCAATCCTCTTACGCACCCCACCTCATAAAATCCCAAAATGTTATGAAAACCGCAAAACATAGTGAATACAGGTAAAAAATCGCCAAAAATTATGTAATATTCGCTCTACGAAAGAAGTTATAGATTGATATGGTTAGAAGATGACTGAGGATGTATCAGTTTCATTAAGAATTCAAGATTCCTCAGTTTAGATGTCCTAAATTACTTTATATGGACACAGTTAGCTTGGCAGGTAGAGTTACATAGTGAAAAGGTTGTCGGTGTTATGAAGGACGATGCGAATTGCACCCTGATTGTGGAGTTTACTGGGTTACGGGGCAAAAAGTGTGCATTCTGGCTCGAGACCGACCGAACCTGTAACATTTTTTATTTTTTATTTTTGCTGGATACCAGCTAACCAGTGGAGATGCTACATTTTGTGCTTAGGTATAAACTCGTAACCTTTCTCCGGAGCAGAGCCTTCGTGGGTGAATCCTCAAAAATTAGACCATACTTTAGGTATGTTTTCAACCAGAGTGAGAAACATCCACTTCATTCTTAAATGGTTACAACAGCTATCCATTCACCTGTTATTAAGGACGATGCGAATTGCACCCTGATTGTGGAGTTTGCTGGGTTACGGGGCAAAAAGTGTGCATTCTGGCTCGAGACCGTCCGAACCTGTAACATTTTTTTTTTTTTTATTTTTGCTGGATACCAGCTAACCAGTGGAGATGCTACATTTTGTGCTTAGGTACATCTTTTGTGGTATAAACTCGTAACCTTTCTCCGGAGCAGAGCCTTCGTGGGTGAATCCTCAAAAATTAGACCATATTTTAGGTATGTTTTCAACCAGAGTGAGAAACATCCACTTCATTCTTAAATGGTTACAACAACTATCCATTCACCCACATGCATAGAAAACCCTAATCCGTATGCCTAGATCGGGATTCACACCGGTATCCTCCTGAATGAGATGCCAACACTCTCGGTGAAATTATAGGTGACAAAATTACAAGTGTTTGATTTAAAAGTGACATGTTTACAGCGTCAGCTAATCGTCTCCACAATTTGAATAGCTGTATGGTGCAAATTGAAATCAACGTTTCACGAAATACGTCTTATACCCGTTGCGTTTTACAAAATAGTCTTAATTTATAATGACAGTCTATACCTCGTGTTGCTAAGTTTCGCTTCACGCACGTTTAAACTAGCATCAGAGGCCCTATTGGTGAACTATGGGACAAGCGGTCTTCCACAAACAAGATTTCACAGGATTACACCCACCACCACTCGCCCCTAAAAAGTCCTTTATCAAGTTATTTTTAATGAGTCCTTCATCACTTACTAGTCTTAAGACCCAATCGTAATAGACACCAACACTCGATAAGACATGAATTTTTCCGGATATAAGTACTAAGTATGTGCCACTTTCCACGAATATTATTAAAAAGTGTGAAAATGTGCAAAATACATAAAAAAAAATAATGAAAACTGACCAGTCAGAGAAATAGAACAAAGTATCGAGCATTACAGGGAGCAAGAGAGGCGGCCAGCATGTTACGTGTTAGCTTATACAAATGAGGTTAACCCCAGTTTTGGGTTAAGAAACCATGACACCCTGGCACTATTTGAGGTTAACCTCAGTTTTGGGATAAAAAACCATGAAACCCATACAGTAAATGAGGTTATTGTAGATAATTTAGGTTAGGCAGGGTCAGCATGTTACATGTGTTAGCTTAGGTTAACCCAGCAAACTCCACAATCAGGGTGCAATTCGCATCGTCCTTCATAACACCGACAACCTTTTCACTATGAACTCTACCTGCCAAGCTAACTGTGTCCATATAAAGTAATTTAGGACATCTAAACTGAGGAATGGTGAATTCTTAATGAAACTGATACATCCTCAGTCATCTTCTAACCATATCAATCTATAACTTCTTTCGTAGAGCGAATATTACATAATTTTGGCGATTTTTACCTGTATTCACTATGTTTTGCGGTTTTCATAACATTTCGGGATTTTATGAGGTGGGGTGCATAAGAGGATTGACGATGACTGTTGGGCGAGCGATAGCACTCTGGCATCGCATTCGGGAAGCGACCATCCAGATTTAAGTTATTTTTTCCATAGTTTCCTGAAATCACTCCAGGCGAATGCCCACAACACGCCTTGTCAAAGTATGCGGTAAATAGAAACAGAATGAGGATCAGACTGTTAACTCAAGAAATTCCGAAACATCTGTCAATATTTGTGAGGCCGAGCATATTTTCATGATCCTTGACACTGGTGTGTGCATGTATAAGTTGTCAATATTCTGTAAGTCCTAAAAGGTATATACTTTCGAAGTTTGTGCTTGGCACCTTTCCTAGCTTGTTCTTGAGTGGTGCAGTTCGTGACAACTTTTAGATACGACAATATGCTATGCATCTGTTACCGCTGTTTCTGCAGAAAGTATGCATTCTTCCATTTTTCCAACTAACTTTGGTCTGTACCGCATTTTTCGCATGTGTCGGGATAAGAACTATTCACATGTGCCCTTTGGAGGTTGTACACGAGATCCATTTAGTCTACGAAACAGACTCGTATACTGGCACTGACGAAAAATTTCATGAATGATCTAACATGATCTAGAACTTAGTGGATGCTATCTTCGGTGAATTTCTGTATTGCGACTGTAGGCATTTTGAAATCAGTGTAAGGTGATGTAATTTTTCACGCGTTTGACTGCCAGCTACTTAAAGAGTGAAGATCAGATATGGGACCTTAAACTTGCTACGCTCCTGGCTAAGGATTTGAAGATCAGTTATTAGAACTTCGGTAACTCCATTATCTGCCGCCAGTGTTTAGTGCTGGTATCTCAGCGCTAGAAATCAAGAACCTAAGTACTGAGGCATATCGCCTGTTTCATAAAATTTAGAGTTTCATGAAAAAAGTTAAGTCAGAAAAGTTTTGCAGGCATGACGGTTAGACTCCGAGATTTACGCAGTAAAACGGTTTACATTCCTACTTACAGTTGCAATATTCCTTTTAAAATGTGGCTTGTAGTCTATTTTAAAACCTTCTTAAGCCAAGAATATTTTTTTGCCACCAGTTTACTCCATGCTGCATTGTCACACCCAGAGTTAGCTATGTGGACCGCCAACCTCTATGCTTGTTTCAGATCCACATGATTTCGACAATTTTCTTAAATTCGAGACTGTTGATGTAATATTAAAAAAGAAAACTATGTGTCGTCCGACACTTTTCGCTGTCAAACAATTGATCAAACCATTCAGGCCCCAGGCTAGTCTCAAACCGGTGACCCTTGCAACGCAAAGCATGTGCGCTACCCTTGCACAGTCGGGGTTTTTAATATTTATGGAAGCCGAAACCTTCCGGTCACCTGAATTTTTTATATTGTAAGTCTGCAAGTCGTCATTTCGTACACCAATTTCCTATTGGGCGGCGAACTCCGCTCCATGGCTCCCAATGTAGTTCCCCGTTGCCGCTTCCACCGCCGATACTATAGTTCAGTCCCAATAAAGTTCTAGACAGGAGCAGATTTTGAATGTTTATTTCTTGCAAACTATGAAATATACAAATACATGTCACACATTACTGGAAAGAGGAAGTTTCAACGTTTTACTTTAAACATTCAGCATTTGTTGGGTTTCTGAGAAATCTCTTCGAAAGCACTTTGGATAAGCTAAACATTTTCATTTGACATTCGAGGGACCACGACTTGTGCACCGATCTTCTACGAATTCGTTATTCCAATCGTAAATCTGTTTATGACGATGAGACACTTCATTGAACTTACGACGGAATGCACGCTACACATCAATAATGGATTTACTTTTTGCATAACGTAGCGCACAAAACGACTTCTACCGTGGCCATATCCACGTAACAGACAGCAGCGCTGTTAGCGGTAGCCGATGGAACTAACAGGTAGGAATTACAAACTTTAAACCTTCCTCTATCCACTGGTGTGTAGTACGTATTTGCGTTTTGTAGTTTGTAAGAAAGAATCAACCTTAGTAACTATATTGGCAAGACAGCATTTTTTAACACACTGAATGGTAGTTGGAAGAATAAGATGGAATAGTATGTTTTCGCTTTGAATCCCATCACGGCAAGAGATTTTATTTGCTCTGAAACTATACTTCAGCTTTGTTCTTCGAAAACATACCATTAATCGGTTTATACTCTAATATCTTCTAACCCTACCGGTTATAACTGCAAAACTGTGTCATTATAACCTTCCTCTATCAATGCAGATGCCTTCTTAATAGCCAGTAAATGAAATTTCAGTGATAATGTAGAATTTGAAGGCGTATAAATGCAAGACGCTTGGTATAAATTTCAAGTAAAACTATTAAATTGTCGAACGATCATAACCGAAGTAGAATTTTAAGGTTTTGTTTCCAACAAACTGACTTGGACTTGTTGAAACCGTTTATCATCGAAAGAGAGCTGATTGGTCTAAACTCAAAACCAGGTTTGTTTATACTTCAACAAGATCTATTTTAGTGGTTTTTCCTTCTTTTTTTTGAGGCTTATTGTTTCTTTTACTAGATAACATTGTTCTACTAGAAGCATAGCTCACTAATAAAACACTGTGATATGTGTATTCTGTTGTCTCACGATGTAAATTCGGAAACAATTCATATAGCTAAAGTTTCTCCACGTATCGCGTTCAACGAAATATTAAGATCAATCATTTTGAGAAAGCGATAACCAGCTTCAGTTAATGATCAGAATAATTTTTTTTTTTTTGCTGTTATTAGTCTTTCGACTGGTTTGATGTAATCCTCCATCCCTTCCTATCTAGTGTTAACCTCTTCATCTCTACATATCCCCTACAACCCACGTCCTCAATTATCTGCTTCATATATTCTAATCCCTTTCTTCCTCTACAGTTCTTACCTTCGACTGTTCCCTCCACCAGCAAATTAACTATTCCAGCATGTCTCAAAATATGACCTACAAGCCTGTCTCTTCCTTCTGTAAGCTTCTTCCACAAACTTCTTTCCTCACCCATCATTTCCAAAGCTAATTCATTTCTTACTTTGTCTGTCCACTTAATTTTCAGCATTCTTCTGTAGCACCACATTTCAAATGCTTCAATTTTCCTTCTTTCCGGTATTCCTAAAGTCCATGTTTCGCTACCATAAAGTGCTGTGCTCCACACATAGAGTATTAAAAAGTTTTTCCAATTCCCAGATCAATATTTGAAACTAAAAGATTTCTCTTTTCATGAAGGCTGTTTTTATGCTAGTGCTATTCTGCTTTTAACATCATTTTTGTTTCGGCCATCGGTTGTAATTTTTCTTCCTAAGTAACAGAATTCACTTACTTCTCCAATTGCATTCGATCCTATTTTTATATTTAATCTACTAGTATGGGGTATCATTTCTGCTACATTTCACCGAGCGTGGTGGTGAACCGCTAGCGTTCTGGCCTCGCATTCGGGAGGACGGCAGTTCGAATCCCCGTCCGGGCATCCAGATTTGGGTTTTCCATGGTTTCCCGAAATCACTGCAGGTGAATGTCGGGATGTTTCCTTCAAAAGGTCATGGCCGAATTTCCTCCAGTTCAAAGTCTCCAGTCCCATCCCGCCTCTAATGACCTCGACAGTTCTGTGTTTTCAAACAAACAGAAAAACGTAACACTGAAAAATAGTTCGGTCGAGTTTCATCAGTGCCACTACCTTGACATTAGAAATCTATATTTTACACTTACAACTGTTCACTGCAATCCATGAGCTCTTAGTTTGACAAGATCTCAGAAATCATCCTATCACTTCACATTTCATCTAGTACTCGAGAACAACACATTTATAAATAATAATGATTATTCACGTACCACGCTAAACTGAAACCTGATGTGCGATAACTTTTGGAAAGAACTGTGTAAGCCGGATTCTCCACAGAAAGTGATAGTATTAAAAATAACGCTTTAGTATTCCTTGATAAAAGTCTGAAGTATGTTAGTAAATAGTTAGATTTTAATGAAAGCAATTGGCTATAGAAAAATCCAAATAATTAAATTTAATACACGAGGTTTGATTTGAAGGCTGTGAGACAATATTAGAGGTTCTAAATTTATGAGAAAAAATTAATATCAAAGTGAACGAACTTTACTCTGAAATAACAATATTACACGAAATCTAGGTAAAAGTAAAGAGCAGTATTTCATTAGTAAAAATGAGCTTTTGATCGACATTAATTTAACAACTGAAAGCGATAAAGCATATTAAAATTTTACTGTAGACAGAAAATTGTTAAAGATGCAAGAAGTGCAAAAAATAAATAAATAATATATAGCTTAAAAAATAAAATAGTAAAAAAAAAAACCATATCCTTTGTCCTTTTCTACTCTTTCGTAAAAATATTATATTTTTGAAGTGTACTATATTTTTATAGGTTATTCTACAAAAAAAAAATCTACCATTAACCAAAAAAAAAAAAAAATGTTGGTAATCCTAGCGGCGAATGGTGATAGTTCGGGACCGGGAATGCTCAGTTTAGTTCGCGAACGGTAGCGAGATGTCCAAAATGGAGTTACGTGGTTTATGGACGCACCCTTAGCATAACAAATTTTCAGCTTCCCATGACGGAAATTGCTTCGAGCAGCGCCGGCGTGGCTGCAGGGGGCGGGGCGCGTGACCTACAAAGATAATGACGGTAAGCGGCGCCGGCGTGGCTGCAGGGGGCGGGGCGCGTGACCTATTTAATCAGAACCGGCATGGGTGTTCTGGATATAGGAGGGGAAGCGACCTGCACACCTGCAGGGGGCGGGGCGGGTGACCTACAAAGAGCCAGGTAGATAATGACAGGCCGGTGGCGCCTAATTATAGGGGAAGCGGCCGCAGGGGGCGGGGCGCGTGACCTACAAAGATAATGACGGTAAGCGGCGCCGGCAGGCAGGTAGATAATTACAGGGCGGTGGCGCCTAATTATAGGGGAAGCGGCCGCAGGGCGAGATAATTATAGGGGGCGAAACCGCCGTTTACTTACTACTTCTCCTATTATTTTTTTTAATTTAATTGCAATGGAGCACAGGCTCCGGTGGCAATTTCCCTACACCCCCATCTTCCCCCTATCCTGGATCCACCTACATTTGCTCTCTAAAAATTTTATCTTTAAATTCTTTCAACGTTTTCGGTAAATTATTCATCATTTCTCTTGGTAACTCATTCCAATCCCTGACACCCTCACCTAAAAAAAGAGAATCTTCCCATACCCTTGTTTCTAAAATCGAGTGCCAGCTTGTGGTCATGGTCATCTTTTCTCTTCCATGCAATACTTTTCATACCTACTGCAATATCTTCCAATGCCTCATCGCCAGTATACGCCCTGTACACTCCCATGACCCTCGTCAACCTCCTCCTGTCTTGCAATGAATCCCATTCCAGCTCCTTTATCATATCCGTCACTGATTGCATTCTGCGATAATTTCCAGAAACAAATCTAGCAGCCCTTTTTTGCACCCTTTCCAACTCCTGTATTTGATACGTAAAATGAGGGTCCCATACTACACTACTATATTCGAGCAATGGTCTGACCAAACATTTGGTTTTTTTTAAATTCTGTCACACTAATCGGCACATTTCACATTCCACAACAATTCTCTACCAACATACATTTTAATTACTTCCTTTGTTTCTTCAGATGACCAATTTTTACTCATCTTGTTGCTACCTCTCGCCGAGCTCTCAGCTTCTGCTCTCAGACTATACGAACGGTGTTCGTATTCTGCGAGCTACTCTCAGACAGCACAAGAATGACGTGTCGACTTGCGAGAAAGTTGATTATTGTCAGCTCTCAGGCAGTAGCTCGCCACTCGCCGCGAGCTACTCTCAGAGGCGTGTCCACTTGCGAGTTACGCTATCGAGAGCTTCTAGCCAGTATTTACTCTCAAGTGGACACGCACCTTTATACTCCTTGTACGTATCACGATAGAATTATTCTTTTTTTGCTGACCTTTTTTTTTGGTCATCAGTCTCTTGATTCGTTTGATGCAATCCTCCATCCCTTCCAATCTTGCTCCAATCTCTTCAGCTCAACATCCCCTTTTCAATTATCTGTTTCGTATATCTCTACAGTTCTTACCTTCAACAGTACACCTCCCCCCTCCCCCTCTCCCCTCCCCCCTCCCCCCACTATCACCACTAACCAATCTCGCAAGTCTTAAAATTGACTCACCATTATGACTCCTATTTCTGTAAGACTCATCCTCACCCATCATTTCCAAAATATGTTCATTTCTGATTTTTTCTTTCCGCAAATTTTCAGGACAGTTATATAGCAACACATTTCAAATACTTCAAATTTCCTTCTTTCTGATTTTCCCAGAGTCCATGTTTCACTATTATAAAGTGCTGTGCTCCAAACACTGAGTTTTCAAAATGTATTTCTGAGTAGTTTTTCGAGAAGGCTCTTTTTGTTAATGCTACGAGTATTTTGCTTTTAACATCATTCCTGCATCGGTCATCCGTTGTAGTGAATCCGATACTATTTTTATATTTGATCTACGCTTATTATTATATTTTTTGCTACCCTTTTTTCTTCATATGGTATAAATTTAGTCAAGAATCTTCCTTCAGTATTTTGCTCATGTAATTTGCAATAACCTCGTCTTTTCTGCTAACAGCACGATGTCATCAGCAAATCGTAGCATTCTGATTTTATCTTATTGAACATTTATTCCACATTCAATTTTTTTACTTCCTACATTGATTCGTCTGAATACAAGTTGAATATTGTTGTGTATGGTCTACATCATTGTCTCACATCCTTTTTAACTGATTCGTGTCTCACGTGATTCTCTACTTTTATTATAGCCACTTGATTCTTATATAGATTTTAAAGTATTCTTCTGTCTGGATATTTTAGACCTGACATCTTTAAAAAATTAACGTTATCAAAAGCTATTTCTAAACCTACAAAGGCCATAAAACTATCTTTGTTTTTCTTGATTCGCCCTCACGGATTAATCTTAAAGCCAGAATCGCTCGCCTTGTATCGCGGTTTTTCCTAAACCTGAAATGAATCTGCTATATCTTATGCTATTGTTTCTGTTCTTCTGTATATTCCCCCGATCAATAATTTTTTAAGCACGTTATATTAGACTCATCGTGCGATAATTCTAACATTTGTTAGCTAACAAGGGAAAATTTCAAATGTGAATTGAGTTTCTGAAATGTAGTAAAGTACTGAATTCGAATGCTGGAATAATAACTGCGACAAGATGGTAACTGAACCTTTAGGTCGTCCCTCACTCTGAGAAAGTGTTGGTACCCCTGGGATCGCGCCAGTTGAGCCAACATTTGAATCACAGAAATGCCAGCGGACAAAGGGAGGCGTGTAAAATGTCAGAGTTGGTGTCGTTAGAATGTCACTTGGCGATCAGAAAACGGGAAACACGAAAGAGAAAACCCAGCAAGTACTCTATGGAGAGATCGATGGTCATAAACAGTCAGCTATGAGCAGGACGTATTATTCTTAAAGTGTGAGATAAACAGGTCCCTAAAGAATTATACGAAAATATTGCTATTATACCGGCTATTAGTGACTAAAACGAACTGAATTAGATTCACTAAATTTGTAGATATATTGAATTTAAAACGGAATTTTTCAAAAGCTTGAAGTAATTTAACCATAATTAACAATTTCAGAGCTTTATTTCTACCTAGTGTAAGCCCGTGACTGTTTTTTGCGTATCGTCACGGGTCTAGAATAGTTCCAGTTTTTAAGATGAAAGATTATGACAGGCTGACCTGATCTGACCAAATATAAACTTGAGCAGTGTTTCAGGGTGAATAAAATCTCTTGAGCTTGAAGAACTCAGAAGCATTAATAGAGGAAGGTATTAAAAACGAATAGGTTACGATAGCGCAACCGTGTAATTGCTTAAATACAACTTGAATTGTATTTGACAATTAACGTTCACTCTGCAATATTTTAAAAAATTTACAGTTGAGCAACTCCGAAGAAATGAATTGTCAGAATAGTTGAT